>VXBI01009454.1:84857-157415 GCA_013397375.1 Toxostoma redivivum
ATTATTTTTAAAAGAAAAAAAAAAAAAAAAAAAAAAAAAGCAGGCATCATTTATTCTGTGTAGCTCAGTTAATTGTGCTCTAAGGTATCTGGTAGTAAGCTCTGTGAAATGTTTGTAAAATTTGGACTTTACCTGGCACTCTGCAACTTTTTGCTGGAATGCTTCAAATTTAAATTTAGAATTCTATTATTTTTTCATTATTTAATGTTAAATAGGTGCCCTTTCCCCCATATAATAAATTACAGCTTCTTGTGGGGGAGAATACACAGTTGAAAAGGGACATTTCTAGAATCTGGGAAGGGGCTCAGTAGTTTAGATTTGTAGCTTTTGCACAGCTTTTATTTCCATGGTCTCTGCAGTCTTTAGAGATGACCATTTGCCAATGTTTAAACTCTTAAATCTCTTCTGTATATATTGATGGCCTTAATGCACTCTTCTCTTAGTAAATAATTTGCTGTGTATGCTTCATTTACAAAGTATTCTTGTGCTCTTAACTCTGACCCAGTCACCAAATAAGTGATCCAGCCTTTTCTCCTTCTTATGTTCATGTACAGGTATCATTCTGCCCCTTTTTCTGGTTAGTGATAATCTGAGAAAATTGTAGCCTTGTTTTTGTATGCTTTTATGGTATTAATATTAAAAGTAAAGTGGTGGAGACCCTGCCTAATTCTTAAGTTTCAGTTCTATTAACTGTCTGATCAATAACTTTGGCCAAATCTCTGCAGCTGTCAGAGTCCAGTTTTGTGTGAAATCTGTTGATTTATCCCAGCCAAACAAAATGCCTGTAGCATCTGAATCTGCCCTGACTGATTTTTTGTACTTTGATGCAGCAGTAAAAATAGTTTCCAAGCTAGTGTCCATAGCTGATTCAAAAACAAGCAAAGGTTTTAAATCAAATTCATAAGTAAAAGTACATTTCTGAGGATGAGGGTCAAATTTGGAGCTGTGCTCCATAGTGGGTTACTAATCATCTGTCATGAATCTCATAACACCTCCTGGTTAAGTGCACAAGTGTTCATGAGTCTCAGATGTTTTAATTGTTTGAAAATGAGCAATTATGCATCTAAGAATTGCTCCTGGACATGCCAGTGAGGGGGTGTGATGGGAGGAGGATTTGTTATTATTTGCAAAAAGATTGTTAGCCAGTATAATAATTGAAACAGTCCAGCAAGCACCCACTATCAAATCTGAGAATACATAAACCAAACATTTCACCAAAAATAGCCTGAAAATGAGTTTTCTAAACTGTTCCAGGAGAGCTTACACATAGCAAATGCATTAAAGAAAATGAGACTTTGCTTATGAACAATTCATAAATCTAATAGAACTAAGATGGTGACAAATAATGTTCATGCAAAAGAAAGTGAGCTCTATTACCTTCCAGTCAGCAAGGTACATAGAAAATTTTTCATATTTCCCACCTCTTCAACTTTGTCTTTATTTGGTTTCTGCACAATTAAATTACAACTGAAATGAAAGAATTTGTTTTACAGTTTGTCTGAGTAGCCCTAGGCTCTTCTTCATGTAATGAGTGTTTTTTTGGCTTCATGAAGTATAGGACTAGGAGTAGAATCATATAATGGTTTAGGTTGGAAGGGACCTTCAAAGGCCATCTAGTCCAGCCCTTCTGCAATGAGCAGGGCTGTCTTCAACTAGACCAGGTTGCTCAGAACCCCATCCAACCTGGCCTCAAATGTTTCCAGGGGTGGAGCATCCACCAACTCTCGGGGAATCAGGAACTGCAACTGTTTTACCACCCTCATAATGAAAATTTCTTCTGACATCTAGTCTGAATCCATCTGCTTTTAGCTTAAAACCATTTCTCCTTGTCCTGTTGGAGCAGACCCTGCTCAAAAGTCTCCTCCCAACTTTCTTATAAGCCCCCTTTGAGTACTGAAAGGCTGCAATAATGGCTCTCTCCTTCTAGAAGAGCTTTAACTTCTCCAGGCTGAACCCCAACTTTCCAAGCACACAGAGCTCCACCACATAAAACAAAGGATGTTTGTGCTTTTCCCATGTCGTTGTATAAAAAGCCTCTTGTGGTTTTGCACATGAGATGATAAAACCACACAGAAGATGGCTCTGTTGGGATGTAGGAAAAATTTAACTTTGGGAATTATCTGTTTATTATCTGCCTTAGTTAAGTGCTCATGATATTCAAGAGCAGATCAGAACATTTCTTTTTTAATATGTCTTTAATGATGCCAACTCTGATTCCTTCCTTCTGCTGTGATTTTGATGATAAACTTACCAGTTTTTCTTCCTGCAGTCATTTCCATAGAGGGATGGGGAGGGGTTTTCAGTAAAAGGAAAATCATCCTCAGCTATTTAAATGTTGTGAACATTTACTGAGCACCATTTTACGCTGTTGAAATTTTCTATGCTATTTGATACTTACTTTGAGTTTCATCCATTATTTTTCACTTGTTTTAGCAATCACAGTGATTTATGTTTTCCCTCTGCTTTCAAAATGTGTATTTTTGAGACAGATTTTTGTTTTGAATATATTTAAATGTTTAAACCTATGGGGACACATCAAGGCTATTTTGTATAATCTATTTCTCTAGGAAAGATGTGGAATATTTAGGCTATTTCTATTCTTTACTTACTATAGCATTAATGCAGTTCCTGCATTTTGGTGATAGCTGTCATGGGCCAGAGCCTAAGCTCTTTTAACCTTCATTTTTATGAGGCAAGGTTTCTGGCCATTCAGTCTTGTAAGACAGTTCTTTTGCATTTGTGAGCTACTCTGGAAATTGCACAGCTTCTAAAATCAGACCTAGGGCAGAGCTGAGCAGCTCCAGAGGGAAGACAAGGAGGTGCACTGCCTCCTTGAGAGAGAAAAGACTCCTGGAAGTAGAGTTGTTTTTTCTAAAGGAAAATAACAGAGAGGCACAGTGACAGTTTTCAAAACATATAGATTGTTTTAAGATTTAAATGAATGAATTATTTTTGATGTCTGTGGGGATACGAAGACATAATGGCCTGAAATTGGAGCAAGGGAGTTTGGATTAGGTACACATGTGTACATATACACAGTAGCCAGTGTGCTTACAATTTGCTTGTGGGGCTCAAAATGTATGTGCTTAAGTGTTTGCACATTCTCAGAGAGAGACTTGCTGAAATTCATAGCTCAACAGGTCTCTCTTATCAAACTGGTTTTTGTGCAGTGCAAATCAAATTTAAATTTCACAAAATTATTAATGGCTAATTGAGGGCTACTGAGAGATGACAATGTCCTAGATAGTTGCAGATTTTTTTCCAGTGTCACTATCTGTCTCTGCTCCAATGCTCTGAAATAAGTCAGTAGTCAGCTTTAATTTGTTCAGTTTAATTAAATTCCACCTGAATAAATGTGTTGCGCAAATGCTGAAATCTTCTGGATGATGTATGCAGCTGAGATCTAATTTGATCTACACAGCCCTGGATTGTAAGCCACTCTCTTTCAGAAAGGTGTGCTCCATGTAATTAGTTAAATAATAACTTAGATGAACTTGTAAGGATAATTATATAAAGAAGGCAAAGCAAAACTGCACATGGAAAACTATTTTTGAATGTGTCATCATTCTTAGAATAAGAAAAATCATTAGCACACTGGAAGCATATTTCACTTTCAAAACACAGTCTTAAGTGTAGCAGCTTGTTTACTGATCCTGATACTGTCCTGTCTACATATTACATTAATTAAACTAGTGCTGTAATCAGATAGAACAGCACTTCCTGCTAAAATGTCTTGCCTTTTGTAGAACGACATTGATGAATTGTATTTTTGTATATGATCTGTGATGTGAGGAATTGAAATAAATGCCAGATTGTTTTCCTCTTTCACACATAGTGCAAAAATGGACGAAAAATACTCCCTGTCTCCCAAATCTCCTGGCCCTGACTGACTGAGGGAGCTGTGGAATACTTATGGAGGCAATGAGGAAGCATGGATACACATCAGTCAGGTAAGCAGTGCTCACAGAGGTTGGGAGCAAAACTTATCTTTTCAGATGGTTCAGAAATTCCTTTTCTCTTGCACTGTATTTTGCAATATTGACTCTCCTTCAGGACCTGCATAAAGTTCACTCCTGTGTATGATTTTACAGTACCTGACTGTAATTTCTACATCAGTGTAATTATCTGAGTCTTTCCTTGCATGGAAATTTATAGGGACTCCATTTTCTTTCTACTTGATCCTAAGGTAATTTTCCTGTTACTTTTATGAATTTTATTTTTTTTTCTTTTGAGTTCTTGTTTTTCAAGTTCTGTTTAATCTAGAAAAGTCTTCCAAAGAACTTTATTGCCTGAAAGTTGCAAAGCAGAGTTGACCAAAACTAGTGGCAGATAACTGACTAATGATTTAAGAGGTTACTCTGCTCCCACTATTTATGTTTTCCTAAATTCCGGTAGGTCAGAAATTTCTGTAGACATATGTTTTTAATATATACTCTCATTATGGTGATATTTTCATTACAAATTTAATTAGAACTTGCCTTTACTTCTACTGAAATTTAGAGGTAGTCACAAATGTTTTAATAATTACAAAATTTAGAATAATTAACACCTATTGCTAAGAAAGAAGACCTAGATAATCTTTTGATCTTCTGACACAGAAGAATGAGTCTAAGGTACGGAAAATGCTTGGGTTTCTATAAAATTCCATATTTATTTACATAAAAATAACAGCTGTGAATTAGAGGAAAATTAGATTTCCTCTAATTTCCTAGATTCTTTTCATATGTGAGAGGCCCTTGAAATCGTGATTGGTATAGACACATAAAATTTCAAAAAGGTTTTTTATTTGCATGCTGAAAATAAAGTCCAAATTACTAAGCGCAAGATTTGGAACAATTTGCTCTAATCTACACATCATGTCTCTTGGGAAATTTTCCAGACTACAGGTTTCTACAGTTAGTTCCCCCCTGAGGTCTCTTTAGCTTTCTGAACCTTGCCCATCCTTCATGTAATGAAGGTAAATGTAATGTAACCTTCATGTAATGGTCTAAATGCCATTCTGCACGTGATGGCACCCCTAGGTACAATGGGAAGATTGCACCTGGAAGAAGAAAGAAAAAAGGAATGGCTCCTCCTGGAGTTCTCCAGACTGATGGCAGCTCAAAAAGGAGGAGTACACTGGCAGTGTGCATGCAGAGAAGGAGAAATAAATAAAGAGGGACATTGGACAGGATACTGGATAGCCTTGGTACCTTGGTTGCACAGGCAGTAAAGCCCCGTGGTTTTATAACCCAAATTTGCAGGTTGATATTCCAAGAGGAGTTTGGAAGTCAGTGAGTGCTCTCAACAGTTGCTTCACCAAGGAAACACTGAAAGACTTTACACTATTATTATGCTTTAATATGTGTTAAGAAAAATGGATTGATTTGGTTACTAGTAACAGGACCAAATTCAATTCCTAGAGTAAAGTAATAAATATTGGGTTTAGACACCACTCAGAGATCAGTGAAAATTAAATTGTATGGGTGCTCAGAGAGCTCCATTTTTCAGTGTTTCCTCCCCAAAGGACCCTGTGCTCGTGCATTGGATTAGGGCAGCCACTCAACCTGAGGCACATTTGGTTGATTCACTCAGGTGACTGTATTCCTTCCCCCTGAGCTACATCCTGTTCCCCATTTCATGACATGACTATTAGTTTTGTTCTTTATGGAACTATTAACAAAAATGAGAAAAAAATCTATTACTGTGTTTGGCTTCCTATTTCCACTTTGTTCTCCCACTTCAACACAATTTTCTCGAGTAATTTGATTCATTCTGTAAGGAATGGGGGGAAGCAGAATTTGCTCAGTGTATTCATCTGCTTTACTAAGAGGTGTGGGGTTAGATTCTGTTTTAGTTGCTATGTCCCTTAAACCTGCATCCACGCTGCACTTTCTCAGCATGAATTTCACACTGGTTTCCTTTCTGAGTTTTACTGTGCATCCTGGGACAGACTTGTGTACTCCATGTTTTTTTTGTTTCCACCAGGAGGAAAAGGGCTTGGAATGATAGTTCTCTAGCCAAGGAATATAAGGAGACATCCAAGTATGGACACGAGACAGCCTCTCTCTCAAAAGAAGCCCTACAACAAACTAAATTAGTTATATAGCTGCAACCACTGAGCTCACAAGCAATTTAATTTAATTTTCCTGGATTTTTGCTTGTGGCTTACTGTTGTGTTTATTAGGGGCTTCTGATAAAAAGATTAACCTTGTTACTGCCAGTCAAAGGCTGACAAATGCTACATGTGTTTATAATTAGGTGGTCAAACTCAGCTGGATCATCTGGCAAAGATGGTGAACAGCTTAGGACAGAAGAAGTGAAAAGGATAAAGTGCCAGTGCCTTGCTGGATGTCACTGGATAGGAGTGCACCTATAGCTTAGGGAAGGGGGCTGTGACATGCTCCCACTTGTCATAGGTGTGACATGGGGAAGGAGACAAGGAGGGGCATGCACAACAGCTGAAAGAAGTCTTGAGAGTTCTTGGATATTGTAGGAGAACCCTCACCTGCAGATTTTCATAAAGGTCAGTGTCTTGTCATTTAATCCCACTATAAATATAGATGTCACCACCTCTTGGTACTGAAGAGAGAAATGTAACAATGTTCTAATGCTCTAATTAAGAGACTACTTTTTTAGCAATGCTAAAGAAGCTTTCTTACTTTTCTTTCTTTGTAATCAGCTAATAATTATGACATTTTTCTTGGCTTTAACTGTGTGTCCCTAAAGGCATGTTAAAGACCCCCTGTGATTACAGCAATGGGAATCACGTTGCTGAAGTGATGGTAACACAGACTCTTATTAAAACCTGGCTCCTGCTGTTTGTAGTTTCTCAAGACTACACTTTAGAAATTTTAAAGTAGAGTTTCACGATGCCTGACAACTAGAAATTATGCTATAGCCCAGGTGTTGGGTGAGAATTAGAGAATCAAGTATGGACTGTCATAACTGAAACCAGAAGTGATGGTGTATTGCGTGATGGTGCATTTAACAGATTGTTGGTTTTGTGGCTGGTGTAAAGCACATCTCTTGGCATACTGTGCACACAAAAAGATCACATGGTGCAGTGTGCTGTTTGAATGTTTGCAAGGCAGTTGTGGTGTTTATCTGCTGTTCTCAAGTCTCAGGTAAAAATATGATGCCACTTTCTTTAAGCCTGTCCACCTGAACAGCACTTTAAATAAATACTTGACATGTATCAGAAAAGAACAAAATTGCTATTTAACTGTAACTGGTTTACACTGTCTCTTGAATCAGCAGCTTGTGTTTGTCTTGTAACTTACACAGCAATTCTATTTTCACCTCTAGTGTTTATACCCCTTTCCCTTTCAAGCAACTGCAAAAGCCAGAAAATAGCCTTTGTGAAAATGTTGCTGAGATTTAGAGCACCAGAGCAATCTCATTATCAGTTTACATCCCCAGTAGGAAATCAGAGATTGTTCAGCACATCAACCAGTGGAGTGGGGGCATGTAATGTGCAGCCCAAGGGCCAGATGGGACCTTCTGGGTCATATGATGTGGTCTCCAGCTGCCCTCTCCCTGTATCCAAGGGATGGGGACAGAGCAGCAGAGCTGCTGAGGAAATTGAACCACCATACTTTATTTTCCATCTGCATGCCAAATATGGTTATGTGCACTTTTAATAAATGTCTGATGTTTATATGGAAACTGGTCAAGGCCCTTGGGTTCCTCACGAGGAACCTGTATCAACTTCAGGACAGCAGAGGGAATCCTCTGGTAGTGCTGAGATTGAGTGCATGGAGCTAGGGGCTGCCTTGCTCTGTGAGCTTGGGCTGCTCTTGGCTTAACAGCAATGGAGGAATGGAACAGAAACCCCTTTAGGTCATCTTTCACACTCAGCTCTTGGGTACATGAGCAAGAAGGGAGGCAAAGAATATTCTCACTGTATATATTTTCAATGCCTCAACCCTTTGAGTTCAGCAGACATGTGCATGTAAAACCCTCACTACATCACTGAGGTCTTCACGATGGATCTGCAAATGACATTACACTTGTTGAATTTTTATGCTGTGGAAAGAATTTTAATTATTTTAATTACTGTTTCTGAGTTTCTGGGAAATAGAATCTTTCATTAGTGCATCCAGCTGTGCAAATGAAATATATAATCAATATAAAATGGTTTTGTCATACCCTGTTTGAACAACGATCTATGATAGTTTAAAATTCAGAGGGTTCTTCTGTGATAAAGTTCTATTAATGCTTTCATTAACAAGAAATTACATTACAATGTCTGTGGGGCTTACTTCAGTGAAAGGACAATTTCTTTGTTGGTAATTTCATCTTGACATTGCTCCCTGCCATTCAGCTTCCCAAAATGACATTTTTCTAAAAATCAGCACTAATGCAGTAGTTAACCTTTCTCAATATTATTTAAGAAGATAATGCAGAGATACAGTCACACAAATAACTAAACCTTGAAAGCCTCCATTTTATCCACTGCTGCAAAAGTACAGCACAACTTCCACCATTTTCTTTATTTCACAGATAGTCCTTTTAAAATGGGAATATTTACCTTGAAATTATAAAAGATGGTTAATTGGCTGACATACAGAATGTGAAGATTATTTTTTGTATGGAAAGGAAGCATGTAAAGATATTGTCAAAAAATTTATACCAGTTTCATTTACTTTTAGAAAGGGACAGGATTCTAAGGTCCTTTGTATTATTTATTTTATGATAAAACTAATATTGAACAAGATATGAGGGAGGGGTTACATCACTGAAAAGTGCACAAATAGTTTACTCAAGATAGCCCTACACTTTCATTTATTTTATTTATGTATTGTCACAAAAAAGTCACAAAAGAAATGTCTTCTGTCTTTTGGGGGGATAAAATCTTAGTGTGACCCCTCTGATGCAAATGATGTCTTTGCCTGGGGAAAGCAAAGTGTGTTTTGTGCTTTGATCCATTGGGGAATTATGAGTGACAGGTACTGAAAATTGAACTTCTACAGTGCAAAACATGGGGAATATGCATCCATCTTGACTTACAGTATCACTTCAAAAACGAGGTGAAAGTGCAAGGGTTTTGGTGTCCTGGCAGATTTTATTGCCATAAATCACTTCTTCAGTGTCTCCCAAAAGTGCAGTGTTCTTGAAAATGGACATCTATAAAATGATTAATTCATGTTGTGTCTTATTTGAGTCTCCATTTTTGAGGTTAGGGTGTTTTATTTGATAGCTGTTGTTGACAGTCATGGCAGATAAAAAGCTTCAATTTCTTTCACGTGAAAGCTAAAATTCTTATCCAGTCACTGGATTCTAGGAGCTATGATCAATTATAGGGAGACAGTTAATAATCAAAGCCTTAAAACAGATATGGCTGCTTCTGTTACAAGGATTTTCAATGAGAATGAAAATAGTTCTGATGTATCATGACCAGTGAGTGAGAACAGATCCTGTGTTGTAAAACCATTTTGATCTGCTCATAACAATAGATGGTAATGCTGTGTGAGTGAACAAGCTGGGGATTTCTTTCCTCTAGATAAATCCTAGTGTCATCATGGATGTTGATACCGAAATTGGTCAGATGGAAACTTCCTAAACACAGTTTTGAGTAGTAGAAAGCAGATATTCTTTATTGCAGGGTGCTGGGCACTCGGGGGACGCTTCCTCTAATGGAGCGCACGGTGTCCACTAAGAAGATTTTATCATTCACACAGGGGACTTGAAGTGAGCATCCCAGAAATGTTCTCTAGCAAATTCCACAGGGTTACAATCTGCAGAAGACCAGGCAATCATCCTGCTCCTGAAAGGCTGTGGGCCAACACCTATAATTAAAAGTCTGGTAGGAGAGTATCATACCACTGAAATTTTTTGGTCTAAGTATGCAGTTTGCAGTATGCAGAGGTCAGATGGCCAGACTGCTGCCATCAGTTCTCTGCACTGTTTCACTCACATTATTAAAAAGCTGAAGTGCACTGCATAGTTCTTAGTTAATTTTTAAGAGGCAGAAAAAAATCTGGCAAAGCATAAAAGGCTCAGGTATCTGCATATCAACCAGACAACAGAACAGTGTAAAAAAGCAGCGAAATATTTTATTAATATTTCAAGAAGTTCTTGCTCTACTGCTCTATGAGACTATCCTTTATTTAACCTTTATTGGTGTCAGAACAATCTTGGGAAGTGCCAAATATAAGAGGATGGATTTTCATTGTGTTTAGCAGTCGTGGATGTCACAGAATTAGGAATTGGCATAATCTAAAAGCCACTCAAATTAAAAGTAAAGAATGCATATTTTTGTAGATGATCATGCCAGGAAAATATAATTGAGAAATTAATATCTGTCTCTGAACAAAGAGGACTCTTTGAAAGCAAAAATAGATATAGCAAAGCAATGAATACAATGAAGACATCAAAAGAACACCACAAGAATGATTACATCAAATCAAAAAGAGTTTAAATAATTTAAGGTGCAAGGCAGATCCAAAGGTATCAAAATTGTGAAGCCTATGAGAAAATAAGATGCTAAGAAGCAAAGATTTGTTAGAGAAAATGTAACATACCACCATTTAAAGTGAAAAATTAAATACAGCGTTCTAGGGTGAGACAAAATATTTAGTATTAATAATCCTTTCATCTTTCATTAGATGAAATTAAAATATACATAACACCTGAAAATTTATGATGTTATTGAATTTGCCATCATGGTTATGCAGAATAAGAAGACTAATTTATAATTATTTAAACTGCCTTGAATGTGAAAAGCAATGGAGAAAATGAAATCAAGGACAGGATAAACAGTGAGAAAGCTTCTGACTTGGCTTGAGGAGAGTGGAACTAAGCTTTTTACTGGAGAATTTATATTTATGCCAGTGTTAGAGCTAGCTCAAATGGAACTAGGCTAGAGGAATAGTTTATGTAATCATAGAAGTGAAAAAATCCCCATTAGGAGTTATTTGTTCTGTGAAAATATTTTGGTTCACTGAGGTGATTTTACAGTTTTGTTTTATAAAACTGTCATTTTCCCTTGCTTCTTCTTACCTCAATATAGGTCCTAGTACTGTTTGCCCAGAAAATAAGAAAGATATACAAATATTTACTTGAGAAGGTGCTTTTAAACACAATTTGCCATTTGTTTTTGTGTCCACAGCTCCAAACCCAAGGAATTAGAAAGAAAAGGGGTAGACTTCTAAGCTTATAAAGTAAGGTTAATGTGACATTTCTTCTGTTAGGTTATCTAGACTAAGCTTCCAAACCATTCTCTTGTCCAGTCCCCAGGAGCACATTGTTTGAGTGCCTTGAAGCCATCACTTGGTTCCTTTGAACCTGGGTCATGGCAGGATCCTGCTTCATATTTGTCACCATGACAGTATGTGAGTATGTGTGGATTCCACATTTCACTTTCCTTCTTGGCACCCTCTCTTTAGCTTCACTGTGCATGTGCTTGCTTAGCATGTGACAAAACAGTGAATTCTTCAAGGAGAGCTACACAGTCAGTGTAATTCATCAAACAAATTGGGAGAGGGGGACACACCACATGGAGGAGGGAGGTAATTTTTTTTTTTCTGTTTTGAAGGTATTAAGAGTACACCTGTGTTTTACAGACCAGTAAACTGCAGGAGAGGGACCTGAAAGCTACTTGCAGTCTATAATGCTTTATTGCATTATAGACAAAGAAATACAAGCAGTATGAAAGTATAGTCTGTATCCATTTGTCCATTATCTATAATGAAATTAAATAATGCCGTGGGACCACATGTTTGAAGAATAAATAGACAATACAATTCTTAACAGTGTGAAGATTAAGACAGAATGTTTTTTTTTCCTAAAGCTTTCATCCAGGGAAAAAGAGCTTCCTGCTTGCTTCAAGTAAGATTAGCTGGAAAAATCCTATCATATACCTAGAATAGAATCTGAGAGGCAACAGGCAAATATTTTAATGTGGAAAGATTTTTATTGGTTTTAATTAAGCAATGACATTTTTGTTGAATGTCTTTAATACCACCCAAAAGCACTGAACTTGACATGAGTTATTGAGTCACTGAGAAATACAGTTCAAGATTTTCTTGTGAATACTTCTTATAGAAAAAACACTGGAAACAACAGTGATTTCTAGAAATATAAGTGTTTCAGGACACAAGGAAGGCAAGTGAAAGAATCCTGGTGGCTTCCATGGGAGTTGGCTCATGTCTCTAAGAGTGTTAGAGCTTATAGTAGCTAGAAAAATGTTTTTTTTTTATGATTGAAAATGTCCCAAAAAATCAAAATCTATCACCAAAAAGCAGCCCTGACTATGTGTTTGGAAGCTTTCATGATTTATATAGGGGCTAGATTTAGGGTGATGAGAGGCCAGAGCTGAGCAGAGTTATTGCTCAGGCAGCTGAGAGCAGCCTCAGGGTGGTGTTGGTGCTGGGGACTGTGTGCACCATCCACAGTTTGCCAGGTGGACTCCTCCAGAAGAGTTATCAGTGTACCCAAGTGTGAGAACCTGTCTCTCTCATCCCCTGTCTGTGAGAATCCCTTCTGATAAAATACAGACTTTTTATCTGTAGGATAGGGAATTTATTCTGTTATCAACTCTTTCTACTTCTCTTGGCACAAGCCCAGGTTGGAGGCCCTCTAAGCCGAAAATCTGCCAACTGGGAAGTTATAATAGGAAAAAACAGCTGCTGTTTTTCATACTGAAATCCTGGGCATACTTGTGGAGCCCAAACTGTGATCTTAAGTTTTCCTTTCCTGGCAGAAAGCTTAAAAAGATGTGTGGAAGTACCAATGCTGCTTGATCACCACAGAGATCATACCTCCAAAACCATGCAGGACTTCTTTAAGACTCAAAGATACCTCTCATATGAGGTCCAGGTATGCAGTTTTAGCCTCTAGACAGTATTTACCTTGCATGAGAACACTCATCAGTCAGAAGGGAGGAACTTTACCCACATTCCAGGGAAGTATACTTTTCTTTATTTAGAACCTCTCCTCCTGAGTTTTCAGGAAAGAATGAAAAAACCTTTAAGACTTGGTGAACACAGGATATGCAACATTTCAGAGGTGAGAAACTTGTCTCTGTAGCTACAGGGCTTGTTCTTAAAGGTTTGCATCTAACCCTCCCTGCTGGAGTCAGTAGCATGTCTGATAAACCTGACATATTCAGCCAAACTCTAGCTAGTAACTTCTGAGAAGAAAACCACCTTATGAAGAGCCTTAAAAAAATACCTAGTTCTGTTTAACATTCTTCATAATTTTCAGGCAGTGACTCCTGCAAATAGAAACAAGAAAAAAACAATTATTTATTAACAGCCTTCTATGTAAAAGCTTTCAATGGGTTTTGAACTCTTTGGCTCTACTTTGGTCCAGGATTTCCAGCTTTTTACAAGATCAGATCCCAGGTATAAGACTAAGAACTGCATCTGTGCCTACTTTATTTAAAGTTAAAATAAAAAGGACCACTTAGAAATCCTGATAACATTAGCACAGGAGAAACCAAGATGGAAGCATTACCTTGGATTGCTTGTGCCTTGTGCTGCTGGAGATACCAAGTTTCTATTTGAAGTGATAATATGCCATTTTTTCTTTCCATGGGGAAAATGTTACCACATTGCTGTGTGAGTAGCTTGTCCCCAGCCAATTTCCAGAGCAATGTCTAACATTGGCAGTAGAAGTTTCCTCCCAGTGAAATTCAAAATGAAGTTTACTGCAGTAATGGTATCTATGGTCTGATTGTTTGTCCACTGAAATTAAATGACAGCCCTCTATTCAGTTCATTGTACATGACATTAGGATAGAATCCAGGAAAGATAATGGAGTTTCAAATGTGTGGAAGAGCTAGGGAGTGGGAACCCAAGGCAGAGAGTATTGTGGTAAGAATTTGGGAAACAAAATCTATGCCCATACAGCCTTTTGGAGTGAGGCACAAGTTTTTGTGCCTCATTTCTAGCTTGGCCAGGCATTGCATTCAGTGTGTCATTATGCTTCAGCTAATAAATCCTACTGCTAAATAGATGAGAGCTAATTGGGCAGGGTATCTTAGATCAGATAAACCAGGTCTGGCACCTAGGGAACTTAGTTCATCAGGACAACGAGCTAAAGATAACAGGGAGTAAGGTTTTAAGAGGTTCTAGAAAATAAATTGAAAATGGAATTAAGCACTGCTGTATACTCAGGAATTCTAAATGGAAATATTTCTAACATTAATCAGTATCTCAGTGCTTAAGTTTGCAATATAACCTTTGTCTTTAGCACTGATTGTACAAATAGGGACTATCTCGGTTTGATACAATTTAAGAAGAACACTCTAACTTTTAAAGTAAAAAGCAGATTTATAGGGTATCATATATTTCAGGATGGCAAGTATATGACAGGTGGAAGCACTGTAAAATCTGCCTTTATCATTATTTCACTTTGTTGTGCTTTGGGACTTCTTGGTTTTATTTTCTCTGCATGGCACAATTAATTAAATTTTCAGGAGTCTTCTGCCTATACGTGGTGGTTCCTTTTTAATGAAACAGAGATACCCAATTTTACTGGAGAGAGACATATATAACTCTTTACTGAGCAATTTACCTTAAGTTTTAGGATGGTTATGACTAAAAGAATACACTTCTCCCTTATGTACAAAAACTGTCTTTACAGAAATATATGCATTTGTGCAGGGGGTAATCAAGAAGCAGTGTATGAATTAATTACTCAAAATATTCTAATTGGCTGTCCCAAGAAAGATAGTTAATCTTTGATTAGACTTCCTACTCATGACTTAGAATAGGGACTACATATTTCATGATATATAGGATCAATCTATATTTAGGTTTGCAAACATTAGCTCTATTTATAAAATTTTAAATGTGGTCTTAGATCCTCTGAGGGGGAGTTTAATATAGATAACCTCCTCATGTGTCTTTCAAATCTAAATATTGATGTGTAGGGCTCTCAGTAATTTCAACATAAATATTCCTAGCCTACAAAAGGTAATGATAAAAATGCCATTCTACATCTAAACAAAGATAGCAGTTTTGCTGAAGTCCACAAGGAGATTTAAAAATATGTTTTTTAAAAATATCAGTACTGTATACATATGCTTCTGTTACTGTATATTTGAATTTTAATACACATTGCTACACATTATTTTATTATTGTCACAGATTTCCACTGTAACTAAGTTAAGAATATATTCTTGGACTTTGGTCTGTAATACAGTTTATGCAGTGCAACATGCTCAGGAGTAGTATCCACATTAAATATTGATAATTCTGGTACTCACTAGTCAAATATTCATAGGATGATGTCTCTATCTGTATAGCAGGTGCTTACTTAAAGGCAGAAAAGTGGTGGTCAGTAGCAAGTTAAAAGCAATGTCGATTTTGAATTTTCAACCACTTGTCTGTTTAGCACCCAACAATTTGGTAGCTGGATTTTTGCCACAGTCTCTTACATTCTTATCAGAAGGATGCCTTGGGGCTGATAGGGTCTAAAAAAAGGAAAATATTTTCTGTAACATACATGTATTAGGAATGTATCTCTATTTCTAATTTTTTTCTCTCTCCTTTAGGGCACGTTTGCCATGAGCTCTGAATTCTGTTGTTTCCACTTCAACATTTTCATTACGTGTTTCTGTTTGAATGCCTTCTGTGCAGAATCTGGGAGCATGACTGCTTGGGAGATTTATATATTCTAGAGTCTCCTTTAAGCTGCCATCATGTTAGTGGCTACAAGAAAAAGCCTTCTGGGCTCCTGGGTGTAGTGACATTTTAGATTATTTGGCAATAGCCACCACACTATTCCTGTTTCTTATTCAGGAACTGCAAAAACCTAATTAATATGAAGGGTGCTCTTATAATCATCCCACCCCAGAAAGAAGCCTGGGGGTTTTGCCCCAAGCTCTCATTTGTTCTGTGGGTCTATATCCAAAATAGCAGCTTTGGATCCAAGGTTGGAAACTGTGTTAGAGAATAAATACTGCCAAGGAAAGTACTGCCTGGTGATTGTAATAACATTTATAGAAAAGACATTGCAATTTCCACACAATGTTCCTTCCCCCTGACTCCCCAACTTAGCCCAGTGGCACCTCTGTGAGACAAAGAAACTTCACAGTTTTCTATCTCAGGGTCATTCAGGGAGTGAGTGCTAAAAATGGAATATAACTCTTCTGAGGCTGGAAGTCAATACTCACTATTGCTCAAATGGTGCTGGGAGGATATTGCCTGGTCCTGGGGCACCCAGGAGCAGTTAAGGAGACAGAAAGCTTAGGCTCTTGTTTTTACAGCAGGAATAAAATGGCCTCCAAGGTGTTGTTAAAAAGATCCTCCTGAAAAGTTCACATTTCATAAGATTTATATACGTATTGGCTTATTCAGAACTTTAATTAAAAATTGTGGAAGGTCCTTTAGTTCATTAATTGAAGATGTTTCCCCTGTAAATGAGAGATTAATTTATGCCTGTTTTTAATTGTTGGATGCCACCACAATTGGTGCTGCATAAAAATACATACAGTACATAGAATATGAATTAAAACAAGTGCATAATTATAACCACATCAGCCTAAAGGCAGGAGGCATTTTAATATCAGAGTCTGGTAATGGTGCATGAATTTAGAAGGATTAATTTTTCTGAGACAGTTCAGAAGTATTTAGCCTTTATTCTGCCCTTATTTAAAATGCCTCATATAATACATCTCAGTATTTTACATAATTTAAACTTTCATAAGACATTTTGTTCTCACTTTGTAAGGTTCTTCAACACACTGAAACACTGCTAAGATCTTAAGTCTACAAATCATAATCTTTCCAAACAGATCCTTTGTTCTGAGGCTTTGCATTGGTAATCAGTAGTATCAGTGCCTGTTATAGATCAGCTTGCTCATTTAGGGTGATGCTTCTCTCATGGAAATAGAAATACACTTAGATATGTAGGTAGGTGTGAATATATAGATAAAGGCATTTTGCATTGGTCAGAACACCGCAGTTACCAGTTAAGGTGTCATGGAAAAATGCTTGTATTCCTTACACCAGAGCATTATTTAATTAATTTGGGTGGCAAATATGAAGCAGAAAGCAGAGTTTTCGCTCCACTGACAGACAAATCAGAGACAAGATCAAGTGGTTTTATGTTCTCAGAAAATAGATAACATGTATGAACTCTCTTCATGTTTGAGGACACATACTACAGAGGGACAGTGGTCCAGCAGTGAGGCTGCTGACCATCAGCAAAGTATTTCACAATATATGTCATTTTTGAATCTTTTTCCAGTGACTGTTCAACTGGAATTAACTATATAGCTAAAAACAGCAATGTCTGAGACCTTTTCTAGGCTTGGCTCAGGTATTTGCAGGAGGCTTTGTAGCAGTGAGGCCCTTGCTGGCCTGAGTGCATCACAGCAGATTGTGTAGCTGTTACAGTAATGTGCTTGAGTAGCCATCAGGAGGTTTTAAGAAATTTAGCAATAGAAGGAGATGTGGTGAAAGGAAGAAGATGCCTAAGGCAGGAAAAAAAGAAAAAGATAATCCTTAGCAGTTGTAAAAGTTTCACAAGAGAGCAGAGGTTGTATTACTGTAATAATTCCATTATTAACTTTTTGATAGATGCTTTACATATGAATATTAACAGGAGATAGCCTGGATTCAAGATACAGAGCATGGAACCATTATCTCAGGTTCCTGAATGCATCTGTCTGCATATCCTTTGATCCTGATTTGTAACATGTCTTCTGTTTCAGTTCTGGGTTTCTGGGTCTTCCAACTCCAACAGATTACTTCAAAATACATGGTAGCTTTGTGATGTGAACAAGTATCTACTGAGATCAGATTCTTTAAACTTCATATGAATGGGAAATTAGGTAGAAGGAATTCTTGTATGCCTGCACATCCCTCAGCATGTGAGTTTTCTCTACATTAGAAAGCAAATCACAATCAAAGAGCCTTACATGGATTTTAGATTTTGACCTTGGGCAAGTTACTGAGGCCCTCTGTGTTTTGGTTTGAGGCTCAGATTCTTGCATGTGCAAAATACTAATACTCTGTGCATCAAGGTTTCCATATTTTTCTCTCTGTAGGAAAATGAATCCTAGAGATGAATCCTATTTTATTTTTTTAAAGCTTTTTTCTTTTTTTCTTTCTCTTGGTCAGTGCTACACATAGATACTTCCATGCATATTTTCAATCCCTGGATGTTCTTTTCCTATCTGCTAATATAGTGGGAGAAGTCATGCAGTTTGCAGAACAGAGGTCCTGAGTTTTGCCTCTCTTGTTAAGCAGAACTCTTACTGGGTTTTAATCTTGGCTGCAACAGCTTTTGTAACCCCGGAGTTCACAGGCTGCCTCTCCTTTGGCTGTGAATGCTTCTCTTTCCCCTATGGGAGGAACACTAGATTTTTTATTTTTTCAACCCCCGGAAAATAATAGTATGACTTGAGAGGCTCTTTTATATGGCAACTTTCTCACTCTTAAAACTATAGCTGAGGATTTTGTGCCTCTTGTGATATTATGAGGAGATTCAACCACTGACCTACTGCCCATTTGATGGTCCCCCAGAGTCTCCCACTCGAGGCCCCTGTAGGATTTGTTGACTTTAGAAAGTGCTTTTGTTTATGTTTCTTTCAGTCTTCCCCATGCTCACCCTGCCAAGTTGTTCTAGTAGCAGGTTTTTATTCTTTTTTTTCAAATATGATTTTAGGTATAACAAAATTCTTTCTCTGATGAAAGGATAAAGGCAGAGTTGTCTGCAGCCTCTGCTTAGCTAGCACCACCAGTCTCAGAGCCAGCCCAGCCTTCTGCCAATGTCTCCAAGATTGGAAGGAGCCAGGCTCAAAGAGAAGCACCCAACAGCAAAACAGAAATCTACTTTTCTTGACATCTCTGCCAGCAAGCAGCAGAAGCACATGAGTCTGTTTCTTACCAGGTTGTGGAGGAAAAAGTAAGTAGTTTGGGCATGATGAAAACCACAAGTTCCAAAGCTGCCAAGCAGCTCCTGAGGAGAGCCATGTGGCTGATGAAAAACCTTATCCTTTCCAGATTTTGCCACAGAGCATTCACAGGATTAAGAATGTTTCATCCCTTCCCCAAGAAATTAGCTGGTTGCTTAAAGAGCCTACTGGTTATGAACTCCAAGTCTTGCAGAGGTGAGCAGCTGTCTCTGAATATCCTGTTGTCACCATTAAAAGAGGAAAGGTAACTGCTCCTTATTTGGTTTCTTTTGCTAAAGTTCTTATCTTTTCTTAAATTTAAAGGTAACTGGGAAGACAGGGTTATTGTTATTTATAAAGTTATGTGTAGGGTTAATCAAGAACTCTTGTTAATCCTTTTCCTTCCAGGCTTCCTGAAATTTCTGGGTTTGCATCTTGAGCTTTTCCACTGTATTTTAAGCTTTCCAAATATTATTCTATGGTTTGGGTACAGTTTTTAACATTTGTAATAGACTTGTCTCAGCTGTGTCCACACATAAAGGAACTAATCCCCATCTTTCTGGGGAGTCTGTCCCAGCTAAGAAGATAAGTTGTGTCTGGGATCAAGAGTTCAGCCTGCAACTGTCCACAGGAGCTGATTGGTGACATCATGCCTTCTCTCACAAGCTTATTCTATACAGTCATGGCTTTCCTTATTAGCTCCTTTTAATTCCTCTGCCTCTCAGCACTGCTTAACTTTATGTGGACTTTTCAGTTAGTTCTTTTAGCTTGTTTGTGAAGCCAGGAACAGATTCGAATTGGAGCAAAAGCACCTTTTTTTTTTTTTTCTTTTTTTGTATTTGCTCAATGTCTCTGAAATACAATTTTTATTGATGGAAAAAAGTAAGGCAAAGAATAAATTATAAGACATTGTGCTCTCCTTTAATGTCCTAAAAATAGTGGGGGATGAACAGATATATTTGCTTGTATTCAAAGATACATTTTATTTCGTTATATTCTTTCAGTAGGCAATGCATACTGATATTATTTAAAAAGAAAAATACATAATATCCCATGGAATAATACTGTTTTGCATCTAGGAAAAGTTGGCTTAATTTGTGGTTTTCTGAGTTAAACATAGGACTTTCTTATGCTTTTTGTATTGAATAGAAAATTTATTTTAATTATTCTAGCTTAGCTTGGATTGTCAGTTTAAATTCACCTGCTGAGTACTATCAACTGGTGTTGGCATCTGTATTCATGCTTGAAGATGTCCATATTCATTACTGGATTTCTTTAGCTTAACAAAGCTTGGAATTAAATGCAGCCCACAAAGTGAGCATTTATCATTCTGTGATGCACTGAGAGCCAGTGCTGCTGAAGGAAAGGATTGTTTCAGGCATTAAGAGTCCAGTCTGATTATGAAACTCTGAATGTTTGTGGTGGAACCACTGCAAGAACAACATCGTTACCATCTGTGTCCTCGTCAGAGGCTACATAGCTGGATGTTTAGCATTTCAAAAACCCTACAGATGTTGATGTTGCATTATTCATTTAGTTAGAAACTGCCACAGCTGTGTGCTTTCCTGTATATTCTTTCAAGCAATCTGGCAGCAGATCCTAGTTTGAGCAGGGCAGAGTACAGACTCCAATTTTTATGAGCATCACTCTGGTGCACATGATTTGTGCCTAGCTGACAAACTTACAATCTCTGAAGAAGCAAAGTGGGGTATTGCCACTGCACCCCAGCAGTTCCAGTGTCCCAATGACCATGTTATGGGTTGAAAATGAGCATCCCTTGGGTACATCTGAATGTTCTCATGGTACTGAAATGATTGTAGAGAACCCTTTCAAATCAATGCATCAGCCTGTCAATTAAAAGATGGATGGAGTGGAAGAAGTGAAGTATCAACGTCAAGAGAAATAGTGGAGGAAAAGGAAGGAGGAAAACCATAGGACAAAAAGTAGCAAAAGAGGTGGAACAAATGGAAGAGAATGTGAAATGCACTGTATGCTGAAAATCTGCAAAGAAGGAAGCAAAATGGAGCACATTAAAGAAAAAAAAAAATATTTAATGATAAGGAAGAAAAGAAAAACACAAAGGATTCATGAAAAATATTTGGCCAGATATGGGACATCTGCATTATCTACTTGAAAAGGTATCAGATTCAAAAACACAGCTTCTAAAATATTTCAAGTGAGCAACTGGTTAAAAATACTCTGCTTTTCCTGTGAGTGCAAAGCAGGAAAAAAGGGGGGATTGGAATCCAAATTGCCACATATCCATTGAATAAGTTTCTTCCCCAGAATAAACAAAGCTCTGTTTGTTTATTTCTACTCATAGAATCTGATATTGGAAGTTATTCAATTGCTTGAAAGCAATTTGTTTTCATAACTTTTGACTGGAAAGCCAAATCCTAAGAAGCTCCGCAAACTTTACTGAAAATATTTTAGATCCATCACAATGATAGCAAAAGTGAAAGGTGACCTTAACTCAGTGATGTCTCCCAGAAAGAGGGGTTGGTGCTTTGTGAATTTTTAGGACGTCTGCTTATGGTGTTTTTGTTTTGTCTTTTTTTTTTTTACTAGTTAAATCTCAGTTATTGAAAATAACAAATTCATACATAAACAGTGAGTGATTCCCTTGCATAATCTGTTCAAAGAAAGAGGTAGGGAGAAAGACCTATCATTCTATCTGAGTTTGAGTGATAGCAATTGAAATCTGTGTTCAAAATGCAATGAAAGACTAAAAATAATCACTCCCCCACTGCCCATCTAAACCATCTGTCTTAATTTAGAAAACATGAACCCCTTATAACATGGCAAAGTAATAGGTAGTGGCATTACCTTACACCTCCTTTGTTCTTATAGCTCTCCTTTTCTTTGGGAAAGACTGGTTTTCTAGCACGTTCTAGACTCTGGAAGGTTGCTTTTCCCAGGTCAGAAAAAAAGAATTTGTCACTGCACAAGACATATTTTTATGTTCAGCTCCTGCCCAGCAGCTGGAGCACACAGGCAGTTTGTGAGGCAAGGCTGGGATTGTGTGTGGGTTTAAATTTCACTCACTCTGAGTAAATGCCACTGGCTTTCTCACTCCTCATCTGAGGAGATGAAGAGCCCTGGGTACTTAGTGCCACTGAATCCTTGTCCCAGTACTCTGCAGGGGAAGCTCAGTGTCATCACCCTACACTTGTGTGAAGATTCTGTAGTCTGACTGCACTGGACAGTTTAAAAATCACTTTGTGATCACACTGTTGCACATCTCTCTACTTTTCCTATGGGGCTAGCTTAATAAAGCTCCCACCTGTCGGATGAAATCTATTCCACTTCTCAGTCTCTTGCTTATCAAGAGGAACAAGCTAACATCTTTTGGGACAAGTGTAATGAAACACCTGCTCAAGTGCCCAGGAACAGCCAAGCCAGGTAGAGTTCAGGTTGCATGAAGAGCTGGAGGAAGCACAGTCAGTCAATAGTGAAATAGAACAATTTTGTAAAATCAGCAGTGTTTTCCCCTTGAACTTCTTGTCCTATTTGGATTACTCACATGGAAGGGTGACAGAAATTATTTGTAGAATTCTGTATTATTGCAGAGGCAGACAAAAGTTAATTACATTTAGAGGACTGGATTTGTTGGAGTAAGGAAAACCATGGAAGGGGAACCCAGGTACTCATCTAGTTTTGATGCACTCAAATGAAAAATTTTCAAACATGTAGGAGAAACCACACCTTACGCAGCAGAATTTTCTAAATAAAATGCAAATAAAGTATTTTAACTAAATATTTATACCTAAAGATTGTTTTTTATAAAGTTCTTGTTCTTGAAAAGGAGACTAGTTTTTCTGAGTGTTTTTCTGTATTTTACGAGTAATTTAACTATGTAACATCATGACATCAAATGTAAATATTGTGCCTTATATCTATGGAATTTCACATCTGCTTTCCAATACTTTTTCTGTAAACCAATGGGAAAATGCAAATATGAAATTAGATAATGATGTGTAACATTTTTCCCTGCTGTCCTTCTAAAAACCAAATTTTTCTTCCTTACTTGGTTTTTTAAAAATATTTCTACCCTGATTTTTAATGTTTCCCCTCAATCCTCAACCATCCATGATTCTTTGATCAAGTCTAATTTTGCTAGCATTTTGAGCAGTAATTTTTGCTGAGTTTTATTAACCAGAAGTGTACTTTGATCTTTTCTTTACATGTCCATACTTCTCAACTTCAAACAGCACAAATCCTGGAAGCGCTAGCAGTTAAAAGAAAAAAAAAAATTTAACAATCATTAAAATTCATGGGACAAGTTCAGTTTTTACTGGTGACATTATGAGAAATCAGAAGTTTCAGAGCCTAAGGACAGGTGAGGCAGGGTAGGAGGGAGTATCAGTGACACCCGTTGTGGTTATTGGGAGACAGGGAAAAGCATCAGATGCCACATAACCAAAAATCCCCAGAAAAAAATGGTGAAACAAAACTGAAGAGGGGTCTGTAGGAAATCATTGAGTATATCCACCCATTCTGATCCTTACCCTACCCAAGTTTGTTTCTCAATAAGGATGTTAAAAAAGACACATATATAAAAGGTCTGTGTGGATCTAGCCACATGAATGCAATCTCAAGTTGTGTTCAGGTTGTCCCATTTCAGTCTGTTTTTTCTATTTTCAAACTATCACCTTTTCAAAACTTCCATTGCTTCTCTATGCAATTCGAGGGTGGCAACTGTGAGGGGAAAAAAGGCATTTTTAACTTTTTGAGAGCATTATTAATTTAACACTGGTGACAAACACTGTGCTAGATTTTCTGCAAAAGGCTGTTCCCTTCTCTAAAATAATTTGTCTCAGTTAAATATTTCTGCCTCACTTAGGAGTGCTCTGTGCAGAAGTTCTCACACTCTGCATGACTAGCAGAATGTTTCCAAAGCAGTTTGGAGGGAAGAAAAAGAGGTCTGCATATCCCCCTGGCCCTTGTTTAGAAGAGATCAGTTTTACACTTAATAAATTCTGCACTGCTTTGAGATTTTATATGTAGAAGTGGGCTGATTCTTTATGGAGGCCATGTAGCATCTGTCTATATACAACATTTTTAGGAGCAGCTGTGAATTCTTCAGCTTACTTATGTTAAGTTTGTGCCTTCTTCTTGTGGTGTTCCCTAAGCCTATGGAGAAATTTCCATGCATTAAGAAAAGTGAGGAGGTCATAGAATCATGGAATGGTTTGGGTTAAAGGAGGCATTTAAAGGTTGCCATGGGCAGGCAGGGACACCTTCCATTAGACCTGGTTGCTCCAAGCTCCATCCAACCTGGCCTTGGATGTTTCCAGGGTGGGGACACCCAACACCTCTTTGGGCAACCTTTCTCCAGTGTTCTACCACCCTCATCATAAAAAATGTCTTTCTTATACATGGTTTCAAATTATGATCTTGAAAATAGATTTTGTTTTTGTGTATAGCTTATGGGGCTTCTACCTGCCTTAATATCTTTTTTCATTCTCACTCTATTGCTGGAAGTGGTGGAAGATTCCTTTCAGTTTTAATTTTTCTAGAGAATATATGCTGATATGCTGTTTTGCTTTACAGATGACCAAAACATTCTAGACCTTTTTTTTTCCCCCCCAGTATGTTAAAATAAGTCTACAAGTACTAAGTGAAATTCCTTGTAATGTTTCATTTATAAAAATCAAATTATGCATATGATTTGCTTTTCAGGATTATAAAGGAAAAAAAATTATCAAGAAAAGCATTATCATATAAATAAAAGCTGCCATAGGTGGGAAAAACTATATAGCTGATAACACTGGTCCCCATGCCAGACAACTCGTGGTTGTTCCTACAGTCACGTAGTATGCAATGCTTCACAATCTTTGTGGCTCTACATCCCTAGCATCCCTTTTTTTATTTTCAGTTTTTTTTCATGCATTATGGATTCTTCTCCTGTAGAAAACATCCCTGCTTTGATGTGTCAGAGGTTATTTTTTTTCCACAATTGTTTTTAAAATTGTTGTATCTTCTTAGCTGAAATATTGACATTGAACCTTTTTTGCTTAACTTCATGCAAATTGCAGCAGAGAGAAGAACTTTGTGTTAATGGACCAGACCTATGACCTCCTAAGGCATGAGAAGTAAATGAAAATGTAGCTAATGACTTCGTTATTATGTGTGGGAGCAGGTCAACATGAAAAATAGCAAGAATGGTAAAATAGGTGACAAGGTAGGGAGAAGAATATTTATACAGCCTTTTGTCTAGCTATGAAAGATGTTTTCCTAATTTTAGACTCTGACAAAGAACCTGTGTAGAAGTTTACCTCAGACTTCATTCAGTGGCTTGCAAAAGTCACCATTTTCTATTTGAAGCTTTTGGGTACTCCCTTGAAGCAGGGTAGAGAGACCTTGCCTTCACTAAACTTCCCCAAGATTTTTGTTTTAAAATAAAACATAAAAAATTACATCAATGAAATATTCAACCCAGAATTTCCTTGCTGTAGTTTCAGTATGTAATAAATGTATGTGGCTTAATAAAGATAGTAAAGCTTTTGTAGCTCCATAAAAGTCCAACTGTAAATTAACATTAAATGGAATGCTAAAGTTTAATAAGGTTATATCCTTTGAACTTAATGGCCCAGGTCCTTGGCTGCTGGTAAGGAACACACAAGGCAGCTCCTGTGAAGGGCATTCAAGGGTGTATTTCAGCATTTCTTACCAAACTGCTCTTCCATATAAGACAGGGAACTTCGAAAACTCTAAAATCTGGCTACTGCTTATTACAGTTACAGCCACTGCAGCTGAAAGGTGGATGGTAGACTTGTGCTGCCTGTATTTTAAGACAATCATACCTCTTTGTGGGAGTAACTTCAAAAATTACTGCTAGGAGATGCCCATGACTTCCAGAAATCATGTTTGCATATTAAATTATTTAACACTCATGCTATTCTGGGTATTTAATGCTATTGAGTGGGTTTTGGGTTTTTTTCATCTTTTTTTATGCTGCTTCTAAAATTTCTTTGCCTGAGTTTTCACAGGTAGTCAGCTTCAGATCATCTTTATGGCAGCACAGGGCTGTGAATGATTGGGTCACACATCTTTTTAGAGGAGAAGCACATCATGAGTTACTGATCATTACCAGAATTACATAAAAGGAAATCAATGTTTAGCTTCCCCACTTATTTTCATTTATTTCCTCACATATCCTATGTTTAATGTGCCAGTGGTAGGCTTTGTTACTAGCTTAAAAAAAAGTTAATTAGAACACTACTGCTGTGTTATACCACATCACAAAATATATCCCCTAACTCCCACTTCTTCCCGCTTTTCCATCTCCTGAGTGATTGTGTGGTTGATTTGTTCAAAAGGAAGCTCACAGGAACCAGCAAAATGCATGCACGTGGTATTTCACAGGTGAATGCCCTAAAGTCAGAACCATTTCCATTCCTCACATGTTGTACTCTTAGTGTAATTTGCTGTAAGCATGCAGTTATTAGCATTTGTAAAATGCACCTTATCTAGAAAAAAAAAATCTCCCATCCAGCGTTGTTGGTAAATATATATTTAGTTGCTAATGACAACTTAATTCTCACCTTTTTCTTTCAAAATCTGGGAGAGCAAATGGCTCTGTTAAACCCTCAATCTGGACTATTTCTTTTAATATTTTTGCTTGGATATCTTTGTTGTGCGCAGGAAGTCAATGGGGTGAGAGGACTGGAAAACTGTATAGTTTTTTCTTGTTAAAAACACATTTCATGAAGGGACTTTTCCACCTGGAAATATCCATGTGCCTTTTTTTTCCACCTGAAGTATAGATTCATTGCAGATTATTTGGTAATACTTGGTGCTTGCAATGCTGAGAACAGATATTCTTGCTGAAATTTTTACCAGTGCTTCTCTCAGGGTTCAATCCCCTCATTCTGCATAAGCCATTTTATTTTCCTAGCCCTGATGCCATGTTAGACTGCACAAGAACTGCAGGACTTGGGAGAGTCCAGTTCACTGAAGCCAAAAGTCTCTTTCCTATAAATATTGCCAACATGGGGGGCTTGCTCCACTTGCTTTAGGTGTGTGCTCAGGCCCCACCTATGTCTGTGTGTGACTGATTAAAAAGGGTTGGGAAGAGAGAGCAATAACTGTGTTTCAGGGTTTTAGTACATCAGTCTTTATGAGAGGTCCATTTCAGCATGTCAAACTCTGTGCAGTGAAGCCTTGGTGCCCTGAGACAGGCATAAAGACTTCAGGAGTAATTCTTTGTGCACTCAGGTGGCAAAGAGTAACCAGTGTCTCAAGACTTATGGGCTGAAATGAAACCTCTGGGGAGATGTTAGATCCCCAACAACTAATTATTTCCGTTAATCAAATGAGGGCTAATCAAGATATGAATTGCTTGAAACATGCCAATTTTGGAGCAGTACATGGAAATTTGAAGTGTATTCCCCAAAGGAGAGATGTTGCCATCTGTGTAGGTTCAAACACCCAGCTGAATCCCAGAGTCAGAAGCAAATTTTCAGGAGATGGATTTCACACTGTCTCTTCTCAGTCAGAATCAGACTTCCCATTCAGCATCCTATCCACTGACTGTTGATTTTCCTTTTTCATCTGCTTAGCTGGTGGAATTGGGCTGTGTCACATTAATAGGACAAACAACAAGCTTTAGCCTTCTGGATCTTGTCTGCATCTTTTTAATGGATAAATAAAAGGAAAAGTTTTGATATAGCTGAAAATAACACCAAAATAAAACACTGGTTTATTTACTACCAGAGCATGTAGTGCTGCAGGCATCATTGAAAGTTTTACATGGAGAGTGATTCTGGTGGTAATATAAAATTTAATATCTTGCATAGACTGTTGAAAACTGCTAAATGTTTTTCAAGTTGGATATCAAATTGTTTTATGCAGATTATAATAATAATTTGAATATTCTTGCAGGCACAAGTTATATGTACTGTCAGCTCCTAAATATTTGCATTTTAATTTTTATTTTGATTGATGGAAGGATGAGGGGTTAGAGAACTGTTTTTGTTCAATGACATTGTCTTCCAGAGCTAATATCTGGATATTAAATGGCTTATCACTCATTTTAGTATTCTTGGTATCCTAAACAGCTACTGAAGCTCTCTAGAACTGCTACATGCATCATAGAGATACTTAGCACCATTAAGTTAATGGCTCTGTAAATGAATGATGGTATAATTTGCAACTTTCCTAATTCAGTTTTAAAGTAGTTTCAGAATTTCTCTAAAGGCTAGTTTACCCAGCTTGATAAAACTTTTCCCTTGAGACCAGTGGATGTAGCATCCAGCCATTACTAGAGGTAATTCAAATATGTACAGTATCTCATCATTATTAGTTATTGATGGCCTTAAATATATTTTTCTCTTGCTTCATCTCCATGCCTCTCAATCCATGTATGTCGTTAAACCAAAGAATCTTACATACAAGGTAAAAACAAATATGTTACATATGGGGGTAGGGTGTAGGGGAATGTGTTATATATATTATTAAATTGTGTATCCTGTCTTTTAACTTAAAAATAGGAATTTTGCTCTTGCCCTAATTCAAATTTTCTATGGCTCATGAAAATAGACAGCTATAAATACTGTGTCCTTTGAATCATTAGTAAGTTTGCGTTTAGTGCTTGTCAATCTAGTTAAAAGACTAATGTCAAATTGTCTTTTTTTTTAGTGCTATGCTTGTTTTCCATAAATTGACAGAAAACAATTTATTCAGTCTGTCTTTCTTCCAGTAATTGATTATGCAGATATTATTTATCGTGCTCTGCAAGCACATCTTTGCATAAATTGGATGTGCTTTATCATTCTGTGTTACATTGTATTTACAAATGCCCTATTTTCTGCTCATCATTGACAACTTTATTCCATGGTAAACTCATCTTCATTAGAAGGGCTTAAGCATTACTGTTCATTTATCAGCAAGGGAATTTGTTGAAAATCCCCACCATGTTTTCTATCTGTAACAAATTATTTTCCCAACAAATATGCTTTAAATCCTACAACTGTTTTTCTCCATGAAAATACAATAAATAGGAGGAATTATTTTCTCTTGGCATCCCACCCTGTAGGTATTTCTTTTAGTAGCTAATAAAGTTTGCAAGTGGCTTCAGTTTTACTGTTTAACTAAAAGAGTCATTCACAGTAAGCAGGTGCAGCATCCCTGGTATTTTCTAGAGTGTTAACGGCTGTGTTGAGGTCATCCCAGTTAGGAATAATAAGTTTCCAGACTAGCAATTTATTTGGTTAAAGGAAGGGTTGTCTGGGTATCTTATCTGTTTATTGTTCTTTTTCCTAGTCATGAATATTGCCCACTCCTGATGTTTCCAGATTTCGACTGAGTCCAGGGAATTTATTCTCAAGTATGATTAATTTTCAGGTACAGAAAAAACCTTTTCCCTTTATAACTTTTTTTTTTTTCCTAGCTAAGAAAGTATTTTGTCATTGCTCTAGTGAGATGTAATTACAGTAATTCATCTGCAGTCAGAAAATTTCAGGCTTGAAAATCTCCTCTGTGATTGCACAGGCATAAATGCTACATTAAAACATAAAAACTAACATTAGTGTAAATAAAGGCTCAACGTCCTGTGGAGTACGAGGCATTGCCTACTTCCAGGTGAATTAGCAGGCTGTGAAAGTGCTTGTACGCTGTCAGACTCGAGCCCCAGAATACATATGTCAAATCACAGCCCTCCCCTGCTCCTTTCTGCATGACAGTGGAGGAGCCAGCTGCAATTCTTTCTGCTTGAGAAAGAGCTGGCAATGCCAGTGCAGCTCTTATTCTTTACCCAGCACCAGAAGCCTTCACACAGGACTGATGTGTTATCTGTTATGTTGAAGCATTGCTTCCTTTTCCAGTGATGTGACACCTCCTGTATGGGAGCAGTGAGAAGGAAATGGATCCTCCTCATCTGACTGTTCAAGCCTGATGTGTGCACATGCTTGGATGAGGTAAGGAGGTCTTGGTTTTAGAAGTACATCATCAGAAGATAATAGAGTACCTAGCCAGCACACTACCCCTGAGCTGCTTCAGCAGAGATGTTTTCTCACAAAAATGGTAGAAAGCAGGATACTCTTCCTTGTCCTCATGGGGCTGAGTGCAAGCTCATTGTTGCTGGCAGCCTCAGAAATGCCTATGGTACAAGACAGGAGGAAAAGAGGGTGAGACACTGTGCAGTCCCAGAGGGTGAGTATTCACACCTCTGAATAAGGAAGGTTTACTGCCTTACAATTTTTTGCTTTTCTTTATTATTCTGTGATTTTTCACTGAGGATAAGAACCAGTGTCTGATGAATGTCTAAAGGAAACAGGCATCACTCTGTAGCAAGCAGTTATGTGTCTTACCTGCCTTGGAATAACGAGGCTGGAGCTGTGCTGTCTCCTCTGACATTTTCTATGCTCAATTGAGTCACCACTTTGTTTGCTGGTTTGTGAAGTTACCTTTGGGGGTGCTAATTCCACATCTGCATTGCATAGGGAATTATTTTAAACCTCTTTACAGGCCTCTGCACTCACCTGGACAATCTTGCTCGTGTATGTGTTCAACTGCTTGTTAATAGTGGCTTTTAATTGAAGCAGGTTTCGAAATTCCACAATCATTTTGAAATCCTTTTTAAGGAGAAAAGAACTCCAGAAATGAAACAAGCAAACAGTTATAGGTCACCTTTAAAATGGCAGGGAGAATTTCAGAATGTATATATTATTTATATAATTTTGTTTGGTTTCCTCAATGCCACATAGGATGGTTACACGCATGCTTCTCTTGCATATGAATAATAGAATGGTGGGTACTCAGCTGTTCCTCTTGCAGCGCTCTGATAAGGTTTTACTGGAATATTTCCCCTTCTACCCCTTGTCTTTTAAATTAGTTTCCCACTCCATAGAAAAAATATACCTTATGTGATACGAATATGGAACCTGTATAGTTAAAATTTTATTTCTACAAGCAATGACTGCTTGCTTCAGTGTTCACAGAAAGACTCTAAAAGAGGCACAAGCGTAGCTGGAATGAATTAAGATTTGAATTTCAACAGACATTCATTGAAAAGTTTTTTCTTTAAAGGCATTGAGTTCTTCTGATGTCAAAGGATTCACCTAGCTCATGATTTGTAAAGGACTGTCTGGGCTTTATTGCTAATTGTAAGTCACAGTGCAGGCTCACCAGCCATACAAGGAAAAAGCAAGTCCCTAAGCATAGATCTCTTTGTATCCCCTTCCTCAGGGCTTGCTGTATTTCCAAAACCACAAACTCCAAACCAGAACAAATCAACTCAAATTGCTCAGTATCACCTGAGGCCCTGCCAGCCTCAGCCAGCTGGGAGGTGACAGCAAGCAACCACATCTTACAAGATTTTCTTTTGTCCCAGCCTTGTCAGTCCTTTCATGACTCCATCACAAATACCATCACCAGCCCAGTGACCTCTGGGGTGCCAAAGCGGCTTTAGCCAGTGACCACCTCCTCTGCTCTTTGGCCAGGGCTTCCAATGTATGCCAATTTACCACATTTTCATACAGGTAACTCATTCCTGACAAAAATGAAATCACTCTGAAGAGAATCAATATGTCAGAAAGAGGGCCCTTCATAATCTGAAACTGCAAGGACTAATGCAGAAGGGAATTCAGGGAATTTCTGGGAAATAAGGAGACCTGCAGTAATTTGGAGTAGCTTTTGCCTGGATTAATTGACACAGGTAGTGGTTTTGAATTGCAAGAAGTTCTTGGTTTTGTTTTTAAGGCTGACTAGTATGTCATTTAATATCATATGTGTTCATCTTACCACTCTAAAGGAGGAAAATGAACTTAGGATACAAGCAAAGTTAATATTTATATATGTTTTTGCATATATAAGTACTTTTATTTATGGATGTAAAACTTTCAGACTATGCAGAATATTCAAATACAAACAGTTATACTTGTGTGGACATGTAAACAATTAATGGTGCATTTTTCACAAATCCAGAGGGAACCCCTTTTTTTCCTGAAGCTCTTCTTTCTTCCTAGAAAAGGAAACATGCTGCAGTGTTTTAAGAACACTTGAAGGATCATTATGAGTTGTTCTAGAGAAGAGAGCTATCCTGTCTGTCAGATGGCAGTAATATAGCCTTCACAAACCAGATTTATTTGGCTTTTATTTGCCTCTGTAGCAGCTGAACAAATATCTCTTGTACTTGTATAACTGGTAGTCTAATTTCTTCAAACAGACCAGATTCATTGAGCCAGCAGGCCAGTGCAAAGCATGTTTATGACAGTGTGCTATGAGCATGTTATAAGTGAAGTCCAACAGCTTTTAAGATAGGTAAATTGCAGTGAAGGATTTGGGGATGCTCTATTGCCAGTACAGCATATAAAACCTGACACCATTCTGCTTAGCAGCAGTTTAATTGTTACCTGTAAGGTAGTTTTAAGAGGTAAAAAAAATACAGGCTAAAAAGCTCCTCTTAAATAAAAACCCTCTGAAAAATGAAACTCTAAGGAAAGATTAATGTCAGACAGAAAATTTAAAGCTGAATAAAAACCATTAAGGCAATGAATAAAATTAAGCTGTACTTGAAAATTGATTAAGTCTTGCTAAGTAGCCAAAAGGGAGCTACCAAACGATCCTTTCTGCCATAAACCACTAACTCTTACACTCAGGGCCCTACTCTCACTGTCTAAACTGGGTCTTTGCTTTCAGTCTGAAACCTGGAAGGTGTTTAGTCCTCTTGCCTCCTCACTCTGCTCACCTTCTTTGTCTTCACCTGTAAGGCTGATTCTTAAGTCCTGTTGAGAAATACTTTCTGCAGTGTTTAGCAGCAGAGGAACTGGGGATGATGCATGTCACCTGTGCCTCCCAAAGTGAAGGTGGAAGCAGAGAGCAGAAATGCAGTTGACATCCCTCACTGCAGCCCTTGATCTTCTTGATTGCTCTGCACTGCCACTAAGATAGGAACTGAAGACAGGGAAAAATAAAACAAAACAAAAAAACTTTATGGCCCTGCCCCTCTTTCTACCTCTCTGCTTGGGGGAAAGGAAAGGATTGTATGCCATGGGACAGGAGAGAGTGTTTGAAGGAGGAGTAATGTCACTTGTTATGTAACTACATTATGGTGCTAATCCTAGCTGCAATGTTTTCTTTAACCAGGTTTCCAAGGTATCAGGCTAATTTTATAGGCATAATATCTTTTCATGGTGTTACATATAATATAGCATAAAAAATACAGCTTATGGCAGATACAGAGCCTTAGCAGGGTGTGAGAGGCCAGTGTGCTCACTGTCACTAAATTTAACCTCTGTTGGAGATCTTGTCAAAGCAACGCAATTGGAATTAAGTGTTTTGAATGCTGAGTGTGATCACTTAAGTGTAGGTGGCCTATTTATTTAAACAGGAATGTATTTAGGCACGTAATAATGGCAGATTAAGGATGTATTTCCACAAAGCAAGAAGAAAGGGAGAGAAAAAAACAAGAAAGTAAAATAAGTCATAAAACAGACCTTCTCCATTGTACTATTTCACTAAGAATATTGACTTCACCAGCAAATTTTCCCCACGTTCCTTGTGGCAAACTGAATGCAAGTAAAAGCCATAGGTTTCAAAACCAAGAGAGAGATGGGTATAGGGGAGCATGACCCTGCACTGCCCCTTTGCAGGGTCTGTGGCAGATATTGGAAGTCAGCAGAGCCAGGGGTAGTACTTTTTCCAAATTTCTGAACAGCAAGGAGTGCTCACATGGGTTTGTGTGGCAGAGACTGTCTCACTGCTGAACAACTTGCTGAAGTTAAAATTTTAATGAAAATTGAAAGTTTAAGTGCCACCATTTTCCATATCACTTTTCCCCTAACATGATTTATTGACCACTTATACATGATACATTCTGCTGTCATGAGTAACACTCTATATATTTATTTTCATGAATAATGGCTACTATTTTAATTGATAGTTCCAAACAGAGGAGTAGATTTATTTCTACAATGAATGAAACTGCCCTCAATATAGAGCCTGTATAAATTATTTTACGTATTTCAGTTTTCCTCTTGCAACACAGTATGCTCCTAATCCTAACAGAAATCAATCAAATAAGATCTAATACATCACTAAACACCAGCTTCTCTAAAGTATACTAGGACATTTTTCTATAATGCTTGTAAAATTTGTCTTAAGCAGTAACGCCAAGAGCTTTTGGCTTGGCTGTTGTATGTGTCTGTAAGATGTCTGTTTCATTCCCTTGTACCTTATTTGTCAGCTTTTTTGGCACCCTACCTTTATACTTATATCAATTCCTTTACTCAGAAACATCTCAATTACACTACCCTTTTTCAGCTAAAAAATTTAAATTCAACGATGTTAATAATTAAATATTGATTCCAGCAGTGCATGAGCTCATGTGGGCAGATGATGTATTATGCATTCACTTCTGAGTGTGACACCTAGAAGTCAAGTCTACAAAGGATTCTTACCTAAAGAGATCACAGTTCATGATTGAAATCCACATTACTTGCAAATGATCTCATTCTGACCTAAAAGTCCAAGTCAAGAAATGCTGTGTGCTCACAAATACAGCTCAATCATATGCTGCAGAACTATTGAAGGAGCAAGCCTGCATACATTCCTGTGTCTAGTATAAAACACTAGACTTGCTGTGAATCGTTTCAAAATAAAATGTTACAGAGCATGCACTAGCTTCCTTCTTTAAAAACAAGCAAAGCTCCAAACAAATAGAAATTCCTGAACAAATTGCGTTGCAAAGCATTGACCGAAATATCTTCATAATATATCCAGTAGCCAGTAATTTGAAAGAGGTGTCATTTATTCTTTAAAGTCAGGATCTTTCCTACAGTTCTGTCTTTCTCTTTAATAAGAATTTCTTTCTTGTAGCCTGACTAGAGTTTTCTAAGGCATTGTTCCAATCCCTGTGTAAACATTTGCATAAGGGATTTTACATCCATTCAGAAATTCCACTTTCATGCAGCAGCACTGGAAAGTTTTGACTGGCATTTTAATATTTTTCAGTATGTTAAGAGTTTGGGGATGGGAACACTGTCAGATGTAATGAGTAAAGGGCAGAGGACAGAGTTTGTGAGTGCACTATAAATGAAATGACCCAAATGTGAGCACCCAAAAGTGAATTTTGAAATATAACAATAAGTTTTGGCAAAGACTGAGAGGTAGAATCCACATAAGAGAAAAACATATTTGGGCAGATGCTTTGCCTTCAGTAAGACACTTTGCCATCTACTACTTTAGTTAACTGAATTCTAAATGGCAACACTTGGAGCCAGGTTCTGCTTCCTATTTCTATTCACAAAGCACTCTGCATTTTTTTTGTTTTTACTTGAGAGATGATGTTCTGTGGTAAAGTATTAGTAACATAATGTATCAAGATGTTTTAATCATAAGAGGTATTGCTTAGAGATCTGGCATTCATGCCAGATGTGCTGTATAATGGATGTACAGCAATTTAGCATTTACTGTACCTTATGTGTAATGTTGTCTTTGCTTTCCTATATATTGCCTTAGCAACAGCTATGGTGTTTGAAAGAAAAGTATAGGACTGTATAGGAATTTGAATAGCTTTTGTCTACATCTGTATTAACATGCAATTCCTTTTCTCTCTCTAAAACAAATAAGCCATTTTCTTGAGAAAACAGAGGCATGATTGCTGGAAACCGTGGTTTTGTATTCTGTTATTTGAGCTATGAAATCAAAATATGTTTTAATAAATTGCTGCCGTCAATAGATTCAGCTGTTAAGCTAAAGCAAAGACATAAAAGTCGATCAAAAGACGCCACTTCGCTGCAGGGAGGCAAGTGGAGCAGTAAAGAATTAAACCTAAAGCTACATAGCTCTTTTCATTTGGTAGCAGCAAAGTAATTTGCATTATTCATTTCACCCTGAGAAGACAAAAAACCCCCCACCAAACCCCCCAAATCCAACAACATGAATAGATTGAAAGGAGCAGATGGAATCTAGCTGGCAAACAAAGCAGAGGTAAAAGTAAGGGAAGCAAAGAAAGCTAAATCAAATGTAACAAGGCTCCAAAAGGGTTCTAGAAACATCTAGACAGAATAGGAGACCACTGAAATGTAACAAAGGGACCATATAAATGAAGGCTACAAGATGGATGAAAAATGTTCAAAACTACTTTTTCTTAGTTTTCAGTATAAAGGAAAATTATGAAAGTGGAGAATATTATGTAGGAAGAGAGAAAACTATTACAAGCAATGGGCCAGAATTGTGCTTAACTTGCACACAGGGGCCTCATTTTCTGCCTTCCTTTTCCTTGTAGGTCCCTTCCAACCCAAAGTAGTCTGTGATTCTGTGATATGTTGAAATAATGCTTATATTGCAAGTACCCCCCTCTTCAAAAGAGGGGAAAAAAGGGAAGTGATGGGTGGTGTAAAGATGAAACACAGAGTTACAAAGTGTAATGCAAGCATGCTGCTCTGAGAGCATCCCACTCTCTCTCACTAAAATCTCACACTAAAACAGAATGAAAAATGTTACCTGTTAGCTGTTCAAAATAAATCATGTTTTTCCTTAGTTCAGGTATGTTGTGATTGAGCTGGGAGACGGCCATTGTAGTGCATGGTGTCTTTAACATATATGCTGGGTCAGAGAAGGTTTAGGTTTGATGATAGGAAAAGTTTTCCACCAGAGGGTGGCTGGGCACTGAACAGGCTCTCCAGGGCAGTAGTCACAGCACCAGCCTGACAGAGCTCAAGGAGCATTTGAACAATGTTCTCAGGCACAGGGAGTGACTCTTGGGGGGTCCTGTGAAGGGCCAGGAATTGGACTCCATGACCCTTGTAGGTCCCTTCCAACTCTGGATATTCTGATTCCAACACCTTAGCTCCATGAAAAAAAACACAGAAGGCTTTAGGATATTAATGAGAGCCAAATGAGGCACAGTCCATGCATTCAATTAGAGTCTAGACTGAAAATACTTTAAATTTATGTTTATTTAAGAGCCTAAGCATATTGTAAGAGTATCTTACAACAATTACGTGGATGCAAACATCTTCACTCCCATACTCCTGGTTCTGTAAAATTCCCCCCTACTCCACCTTGTTATTTAGCTTTTAAATAGTTGGTGTGATCTTATGTACCCAGATACATGTGGTATTATGAAATCCATGTAGAATCTGTTACTAAAAAAAGTTTAAATGGGAAGTACCATTATGTCTAATTGATATAAAGAGGGGAAAATATAAAATCTGACTAAAGTATAAAGTGTTTTGACAGCATGATGGCACTCCATTTTGGAATTTTTGGCTCCATGGGATCTACCACTTTTAAATGACTTGGGAAAATTAAATTGTTTCCAATACAAGTAAAACAACATGCAAAACCTAAATTCCAAACAAAATGTTTTTGTTTTATTTTAAAAGAGTGTTTGATTGACTCGAAACATTCTTTTTCTAATATAATCTCATGGAAGATTTGCACATTTTGTGTTCTAATTTTAAGTCTGTAATAGAAAAAGAAAATCCATGTACTGCCAAGAAATAATAAGAAAATCACCTATTACTGTGGTGTTTTTATGTGTCTGTGGTATTGGGTAAAGAAATTCATAAAAAGAACAATGAAGCTGACACTACTGAGCATTAATGAGGAACACTTAACTGTTCCTGACAGGTCATAAAACTGACTCAGTCTGTGAGAGTGCATTTTCTGCCCCAGTTTTGGAGCTGACCCTGAATCAGATTTCCTATGAATAGTTAAAGACTGTACATACACAGGCTGTTATTAAAGTGTGAAATTGATAAAAGTGATACCCAAATAAAACATGTATTGATTTTGATGTGTTTATGCATAAAAGTTTTAGGAAAATATGCAGGCAGTTTTAAAAATTTGTCATGCTTTTTAAAAAAATAAAACCTAGTTGGATTTCATGCATATACAGGTCATAGAATTTAATCAGTTGAATCCACAACAGGACAGCAGCTCTTCACAGGTTATAGGCTGTCTCTTGATTTAAGTTCTTGTTAATTGAGAATGTCTGTGCTCTTTAAGCAAATATTTCCGAGGTTTTCTTGCCTTCTGTGGTAAAAAACAGATAAGCTTTTTAATGTAAAACTCATAGTCATTAAATTTTGTTATACTACAGAGCCTGCTACTATGAAAAATTTTATCCTTATTTACATTCCTGCAGACCAGGAGCAATTCATCTGGTATCCTTCTCTGTGTTAACCAAAATACTCACTCAGTCTAAAATGGATATTTCAGATCTGTGACCTTTTTTTCCTGAACTCTTTCCAGTATGTCAACAGTCTTTCTAAATGGAGGATAAAGACTTTAAATGTGAGAAATGTAATTGGTTTCCAAAGGTAACAGACTAAGGAATTAGTACTAGTCAATAAATGAGGAAATGTTTATTTTAGGGATGCCAGACACATGGCTTTCAGAAGGCAGGTTGCAGTTAGACACTGTCAGAGGAAAAAAGGAAATGTGGTATAATCTGCATTCTGATGTCCCCACAGAGAGTCTGATGTGTAGTCCGTGGTGCCGAGTGGGACTCTTCCAATTGATTGGAACAGTTCTGCAGCAGGAGGTTTTATGTAAAGCTAGGGAATCAACTAAGGGCTTTGCCAAGCTCTGGTGAAACAGAATTATGCATTCTGTTTTTCACTGCTTGTGAAAGCTCTGAAAACAAGAGTGCTGGAAGGATTAAAAGACATGGGTGTGAGGTCCCCAAAACCTACTTGACAAGCTTCTTTAAGGGGTTTATGGGTCCTAACCTAGGAGACAGAGGAGAAGAGAAAGAAGAGGAAAGTATATAAGAAGTCAAGTAACAGACAATTGCTATTTTAATAATCATAAGTCTAGTTACAATAAAAATTTCACTCTATGCAAGTCATTGCTCCCCACCCTGTGAGTCTAAAACTGCAGGCAGGTTGTGATGCAAAAGAAGATTTGGGGGAAGAATTAATGAAATCAGTCTTTCAGCTGCAGTGACCAAAGAGTCCAGCAGATTGGCTGGTGACTTCCTTCTTGTTTCTTAATACAGTATTCTTCTTTGGTGAGATCTTGCCTTTTACATATTCCTTGCTCATTTATTAATAGCATATCAAACCTTACACAATTTAATAAAACCGTTTTTGATACTTGCTGGACTGGTAACAAGAGGTCCAAAATAGCTTGGTAAGTTCAATTTAGGTTCTTTATTGCTTATTGATATTGCAAATGCATTGTACTCCTTGTCAAAAAATACAAACTTCAAGGATAGGCCAATTTTCAAAATTAGGTTTCCTTTCCTTTTGGAGTCTGTAATCTTACAGGTCCAAGTATTGTTATAGCCCAAAAAAATAAACATGCCCCAGATTACCAATTTTTTACCTGGGTTTGCAGGTCCTTTCTGCTGGGCACTATTGATTTAGACCAAAAATTAATTTTTCCTTTATTTTGCAACTCACAGTTACCTCTGTATATAATGTCACCTCAAGAGCACCCTTCTCACTGTGCCAATTAAAATGTAAGGCACCAAAAACTCACTCCTGAAAGGGCTTATAGATTTTACATACTCTGAGGCTGATGCACAGAGAAATACTGATGAGGTATTCTCAAGAGGTCAAAACAACAAAAACCTTTCTGTAACTTCAGAAAATCAGAGAACTTTGGCAGAAGTTCAGAGCAGCATTCAGTCAACATAAAACACTTCACAAAGCTTTAACTTAGCCCATTCAGCTTAGCAAACTCCAAGCCCATCCGGTTTTATGTTATTCAAAACTACAAGAAGAGGGAATTAGAAGAAGGAGATGAAAGGGAATGAGAGAAGGAATACAGAAAATAACAAATATAACTACCACTCCTGAGTTTCAGCAGTGTTCAGCTGATATAAAATCCAAGGGAAGGTAGGGTCAAGACATGTGCTTGCCTTGTGTCCTGGGTTAAGTACTCCTTGGCTTTCCTGGGCCCTTCCCCAGGTGGGATTTTGGGTCATTTGGCCACTCAGGAGCTGTGCTGGGGCTCCAGAGGTGGGTGTGGAGCATTGCCTCTGCTGTGCCAGGGATGGGCAGCCACTGCCAGGCTGGGATACAGGCTCTGGGGATGGGGAGCATGGCATTGACTCACCAGAGCAAGACCTGCCCTGCCCCTTTTCCCCACACACACCCCCAAAATGTTTAAAGCCAGCAGTCCTTCCAGCCTCTCACAGTGGGGTACCTGAAAGAGCCAAATGCATGCAGTTTAAAATGAGGAAAGCTTAAGAGATGCACAGCTGCTCTGTAAATTCTTTCTAGAAACTAATGTATCATCCTACAGTTTCTTTGTGAATTACCTCTCTGCAACTTGTTAAAATACAAGGTGTACACAAAGGAAATAACGTGATGTGTGCTCTAATGCACAACTGCTGTCCTTTTTTTTATGAGAAAATTCCTCCCATTCCTTCTTGTAATCTATTTCTCAGCTGGGTCACTTTCAACTCAGCTCAGAGCTTTGCAATTGAGTTCAGTAGGAGAGAAGTATTTGCAAGTTATAAGGATTAGTTTCTTTGAACTCTGGGTACCAGTATTACTGCAGTATAGAAGAAAAAGAATTTGTGTGAATTGGAGAATAATAAAACATCTTTACTCTTCTTTGTACCTTCCCATGATAAAAAAAAATAGAGCTGAAATGAAGAGTATGACAGAATTCCCCTTAAATTCAGTAGTGTCTATTGTTGAATTTTTCATTAACATTTATCATTTTTCCCCCTCAGCAATTCAACAATGGCAAAATAGACTGTGTAATTAATTGCACATACAAAATATGTATATACACCACTTGGTAGAAAAAACTTTTGCATAACATAAAAGCCACATAAGTAATTTATATAATGCAGTCAGGGATGGGCAGCATATGTGCATATATACATATATACATACACACAGACACCCCTTGTGGGTATCCAAAGCTACAGGATGTCCTGGGGAGGGGAAAGAGCCTAAAGCCAGAAATTTAACAACTCATGTGTTGATGCATTATTACTTATTTCCATGACATGTATATATATTCTCAAAAGTTCAGTATTTTTATTCATGATAAAATATGCATTCTTATTTCTGCTACGTACTGCTCTTGGTCTTCCTGTTAAGACAGTAGATTGTTTAAGGGTCTAGAAATCAGAAAAATGGTCTCCAGCTGTTCAGCTCAGGTACCAGGCACACGTAGGCCTATCTATGCATATATAAATACATACCTGTCTTGATGTATTAGTAATATTTGATAATCTTGGTATTCTGTGACTGCTTTGAATTTTCCATGTACTGTCACAAGGAAAGAGCCTCTGGATTTTAGGTTTAGCAAGTCTTAGATCTGATACTGAGAGCTTGCAAAAATATTGTACATGCTCTTTTATTTTCCAGGGAGCTATAGTTCTTTGGGAACTCAGTGAGTACCACTTTCAAAATAATGTCCCACTGCATTTTTCTCTATTTTCTCCCAAGCAGGTATGCAAACTCCTGCTAACCTTCTCTAGTCTTCTGTCCCCACAAGTATAAAAAGACAAAATATATCTCCACAAATATAAAAATATCTACTAAATTGCAAAGTCTAATACATTTATCTTGGCTTTATTTCTCATGAGAGAAGTAATTGAATTCTTGATGAAGACAGCCAAATCTCTGTTGATAACACAGTTATGCTTTGTAACTAAAGCAATTCCAATAGCAACTCCAAGTAAAATTTTTAAAAATTGCTCTTTATCTTTTATTACCTCAATGATTTCTAGCTTAAGTGGTGTTTGAACATTCATTAATTAAATCAGATGACTGTAGGAAAGGTACTTTACATTAGAACAATGCCTAAAAATAGTCAAGTCAGATGTTCATTACTAAACTTATCCATGACGTGAGTTCCAGAGCAGTCATTAGGGCCTTTTATAACCATTCTGAGTCACTCTGAGAATTTCTTAAACTTTCCAAGATTCATTATTTTTAGTTAATTTCTGCTTGCAGTAATTTTACTTAGAAAACACTGCAATTTTCTTAGAAAAAACTGGACATTGGTCCAGTAGGAGCACCTATTCCATTTGTGCTTGCCCAAATTTGTCAGCGACTTTGAACAAGGTAGAGAAATCTGTGTTAGTTCAAATGAGTCAAGTTTCAAATGAAGGGACAGTGAAAGTGGTTACTTGGAAGAAGAAACATGAATACACTGATGACACAAGAAGTAGATGGTGAAAGATGCTGTTGGTTCAGTGATTTGCAATTATATGCCATGGGCAGCAGAAATTACAGAAGAGAAAGCTATTAAATGATTTTATGTATATATATGTCAATATTGAAATATTATTTTCACATGGCATAGAGTTTTTGTTTTGCTTCTTTCTTTTCCGTCAGTTTTCTTCCAACAAACTGTGATAAATATAGTAACGACAAACAGAATAAATAGTAAAATAAAATAATTTAAAAACAAATTAACTGAACCCTTTCTAGTGACAGAAAAACTGTCAGTCATGGCAAAATGTGCAAATATAATTTGCTCCATAGGAGCCACTATTATATGAGTGTTTCAATAGCTGACCCAGTGTATCTTGACTAAATTGCTGTTTGAAGATACAAGTAGCTAGATGGAATCAGCTGTCCTCAAGGTAGCCTAAATATCTCATGCTGTGTTCATTAAGAACATCACTCAGAGTGCTGTGTTAGGATTCATGGGGGTCTTTGCTCAATTTGATCATCTTTAGAAGTGCACAAGATCACAGGCCAGATTCATCAAAGCAAGGGATAAAAGAGATTTTCCTTTGTACAGCTCAGATGTGGAACTTTTTAAAATTAAAGTATTTTAATAAATTTAGTTTTCACTTCATTAATAATTTTGCATTTTGTAGTGGGTGACTGCAAAAGCAAGAACGATATGAGAAGTTTGTACTTGTTTATATATCATTTTCAATTGTATACTGGAATTTTTGTGCTATTATCTGGTAGCAAGCGTTGTTAATTTGTGACTGTCTTAATGCAATAGTAAAAGGGCCTCTGTAGAACTCTGATTATTAAAATTATTAGGGAGATGCCACTGCCCAAATTAAAGTGCAAATGAGACCATATGCCAAAGTCAATAGAATGGATTTTTATTTAGCAGTAAATGTGAGGTAGAGAGAGGAATAGGGAGGGAGGAGGAGGCTGGGGAGAGAAGGAAAGTGACAGAGAAGCAGAGAAAAATACCACCACTCTGTAGGTTCCACTGATATTCTATCAGTCTTCCTGGTCCTCTCAGTGATGGATTCTGGAGGTGGTGGTTGCAGAATGTATCCATCAAGTGGTGAGGGAGCAAATCCAAAGAACACAAACTTCACTGGGTTTATTGGGTGGAAATGCCTAGGGAGTTTCACACTGGGTAATGTAATGTACATCTCAAGACACCTGAATGATGTCTTGTTGTGGATCACAAAACACTTTAAGGATCTTGACACCCTGTAAGGTGTTGCAGCTGATGAATCAATCCTGGCCCACACCCAAGATGAATCCCTTCATCCTACATGTCAGTGTCCTGTACTCTGGATTGGAGTTTTCACATCTGGAGTTATTAGATAAGGGAGGATAATGGCCTGATAAGAAGGACTTGCCCACCTCACAGGATTTGCCTCTTCCCAGCCTTATCTGGGAGCCCAGTTTGCAGCTCCATGTGTGCACACCCTTCTGCACCTGGGGTGCATCCCTAGCAAAGCACCCAGCCCACTGAGCCATTAGCCCCAACATTCAGTCTCTTACAGCAAATGCCCAAATATTTGACTCATTAATCTCTAGAAGTCACTCTCACAGCCCCTTAATACCCATTTTTTTTTTCCATACAGGATGTAATTTGCATAAGATGACAGACTGCAGTTTGGGCGTTTAAATTAGTTAAAGGAAAAGATTACTCAAATTAGAGTTCATTTTAGGATTCTGTCATCTCGGTTTATGGGACCTATAATTGTTTAGACCAAAGGAACTAAAAATGTGAAGGAAAATTATGATTGTCAAAGTTTTAATGGGAATACAGTAGAAAGAATATGATTTGGAGTTGGAGCATACTTGAAAATGTCAGGACCAAATAAAACCTGGGAGTGTCTGCACTGAAAATAATTTCTCTTTTGGAACCTATTTACCTGAGTGACATCTAGAGTTTTGTTGCAGTGTGTTATTTTATTCCTGTTTTCCCTTTTTAAATGGTTTATTCCAATGTTGACCCTCCCTTTGTTGTGATTTTTCCCAGTTCCAAACACTGAAAATTCTACAGAAAGATGTCTTGCCCTCTTCCTCCAAAAGTGATGTTTGGTTAAAATATTACCAGAAACTTACCAGAGAAAAAAGGTAATTTTATCTATTTTTTTTTGGAAATTCTAAAAGTAACATCATGACTGAGTCTTCTAAGCTTGAGATGGAGAATCAAGTTAGAGTATTTGTGTTAGAGGCACAGACTCTTAAGACTAAAGAATAAAGAACAATAAAGAAATAATTAAAAATTTTATTCAACCTGCTTCTTGCCACTTTATAATTGGATATATATTTACTAATTGCTGACTATGCCCAAATTTACTGATGCTTAAATTACAGTGTGATATGTCAGTATGTTTATGTCACATTAAAATCCCTTCTGCTCAATTAACAGACATCTCATCTAGAAACTTTTCAGGCAAGTGCAACAAGTATCAAGAAGCAGCAATTAATTGTAAATGCTTTCAGACAAATTAAAGAAAGCCATTGAAGGTATTTGTCTATCAGCTGACATGAACTTCGAAAGGAATGCTCACCCACATGCTTCACTGCCTCTGAACACATGTAAATTACTCGGTTACAACTACCAGTTAAGTACATTTGTGCACAGAGAAGTCTCTAAGAATAAATGTCTTCTGGCGTTTTAAAGAGAGAATGTCAGGAGTCCTGTCCAACAAAGGAAAACAATCCTGTTTGTTTATCCAACTGAGACAGAGCAATATTGTGGAAAAAAGATGAGAGAGCAAGATACAGCTTTGCTTAAGACATCTCAGTACTAAATCCATTTCTTTCCAGGAGCAAGGCTTAACCCAGAAGAAGAGCTGGGCACATACTGGCATTAGCACCTTCATTCAATGCTTACACATTCAAAAGTACATATGAAACTGGGATAAACCAATCTCCTATGATATGATACGATAATCTTTCTCCAAAGGAGGTCATAGATGAGTGTCTGTGGAAGGGTACATGAAACAAGACATGAGGGTGTATGGAAAAGACAGGAAAGTAAACATACACTAAATGTCATCATCTCTTTTGATAAACTAAAAGCACGTGGAGGTTTTTTTTTTCTAGTAAACATGGTGGTTATAGTGAACATCCTTTTTTCAACCTGCCCAAACAACTGATAATCTGAAATTAAAATCTTTTTGTGGGGATGCTACTTTTAAGGTCGGAAACAGTGATAATACTAATTTAATAAATAACTTTACAATATAATATCTTTAATAGAAAGTCTCTTTTCCCCGTCAAACTATTTTCTTCAGTCTTTAACAGATACTATTGGCACTGTATAAGTCTAAGAACAATAAGCAATGTTATGAACTCCTGTGTTTAGTACTCAAAAATACTTAATTCTGGCCTATCCTGGTCATTTTCTTGCTTTCGAGTCTCTAAATCATACCTTGAGCATGAGTTTAACCGAAAGGCTTTTTGATTAATATGTATATACAAGGCACACAGTTCACTGCATTCTTAAAGTTCATCAGTTTACTGCCAAAAAATTTTATTTTAATATGCAGCTTACTGGTCTTGGGGCTTAGGTTTTGAATTAAGCACTGCTTTTATGGCTGCACCCTTTTAAAGGGGTAAATGTGCACTCATATTCCTCATAGTCCCTTCCTCACAATTTCTTTTATTTTTCTCTTGCATCAAGCACAAGTTGTCTTCTATAAAGAGTTTTGCTAGAACAAGTGCCTTAGTTTCTGCAGCATTGCATAGCATGACAAGGCCTCATTTACATAGATGAGGTTAAATTTCCCTTTATTTGCTTTCAAAGCCAGTGGGAGCTATGTCCATACACGTGATGACATTATTTAGTTATTAGAAATTAAAGCAAAGAGTTGTGGGGAAAGCAACAAACTCCCTATGAAATTATGAAGCTTCTTAGAGAAGTCACAGCAGGCATTTTCAGCAATTGAGACATAATGCAGAGATTATTCTTCAGAGACCACTGATGTATAGCTGGAGCATAAAGGGAGCAGGTGAAAACTATTCTGTTCATCTCAGCCTCTGCCCAGCCAGGATTTCCCGTGTTTTCTTTGACTGCCTGGGTAGTTCTTCAGCACTTTTGCTGGTCACTCCAAACCCATGCACAGCAGAAGGAGGCAGTTCTGTGGCAGTACAATTAGTGAGAACCCAGAGCAAATGTTTGCTGGCTGTGAGCTGAGGACAATGCACAAAGGTATTTAAGAGTGTTTACTAAATACATTTCACATATTCCTGAGGTATCATACTGAGATAGAGTTCTCAGACAGGGGAGGACAAAAGAATCACAGAATATCCTGAGTTAGAAGGGTCCCACAAAGATCATCAAGTCCATCTCCTGCCTCTGCTGTACAATGATAGCAGGATAGAATACAGACTTTGTTTCTAGAGGAAGCAAAGAATTGGTCTCATATAATGCAAATATACCAAATTCATTACAAATCTCTTGACTCCAATCAGCCTTTTAATGATGAATTACTTAGCATGTTTTATAACTTCCTTCCTAGTCTTACTAATTAATTTTCTAGTGGTCTGTTATTGTTAGAAATGCTACATATTAACTTAATCCTTCTCTCATAGTGTGAACTCATTTGTGCTTTCTTATGTGGTGCTCTCTTACTTAGATTATTGACAGATGCTTTTTGACTTCTGTTTTTTTTTCATTTTCAGGTGATCAAGCCACACTTGGTAGCTCTGGAAGCTGCAATTGCCTTTGTTTATGTCATGATGCTGTTTAAGTCCTGTGTCTTGAGACCGCTTTTATTGTCTGGTAAGTCATCATGGTCATGAAAACATGTTGTTGACTCGACAAGTAGCTTATATTTGGTCTAACTGGACTGAAATAGGCAGAATGCCAAAGCATGTTGAGCCTGATCATTTTGCTTCATAAAATATTGAAGGGCAGAGAGGATTCTGCCAAAAGCAACTCATTTATCTTCCTAAGGGGTCCTCCTTGGGTTTCTTATAAAGGCTGTGGACAGACTTTGATTGAACTCTGTGGGTCAGGGGTCAGTAAATGGTAATGCAGTAGAGGGACGAACACTTAGCTTTCCTTGATGCATCCTGAAAAAGGTATGTTTCAAGAAAAAAAAAAAGGCAGAAGTTACACACATAGTCTTTAATGTCTTGGTTATCAAAGGCTTATGATCAGAGAAAATACAGTTATATATGGAAGGTGTGGAAGTGAGGAAATAACTGGAGAAAAAGCCCATAATAAAAAAGGTCTATTGAAATGAGACTTCCTGGACATTTACTGGGTGCATTTATGGCTCTATATAATAAAATAATATCATAGAAGGAGCTGTCTTCCATTTGCAAGAAGTATAGAAACAGTGCTCTAAAGAGACTTGTGTGTATAATAAGAGATAATCTGTGACGGTACACATTATGTTGGACAGAAAGGCTAGTAATAAATCCCAATACCATTATTTTGTTTTTCAGCATTTGTCTGCACATTTATGAATATTATTAAAATGATGTATCAAATTTTATTTACTTCCCTACAACTCAGCCGTAGTAGTAATGAAATTCATGTCCACTTTTCCCAGCTGTTCCTACAAATGGCATGAGAAGGAAATGTGGATATGTCTGATGTGCTTTACATTGAAGTACAGTGGGCTCCAGTGCTCTGACTGGGCCTCCTGGGTCTCTGGAAGGACACACACCATAACAATAGGAAAGCTCAGCAGATGCCCAGAAGCAGAGTTTTTTTTCTTCTGCCTGGTGATGTGGTCTGCCAGTCAAGGCACTGCTGGTAGGGCCATGACTCTTCTTTACATCTCTCTTTTCAGGGCAGGATTTGTGTATGAGGTTCTGCATGCAGCTACTTTTCTCTCTTGATTTAATTATTTTGAAGTTAAAACTCGAATCTGTCGTTTCCATGTTGAACAGAGAAACTACTGAAAACTCCTAGTCTGTGTCATATATCAAGAGGGAGAGGCTTCCACTCCGGGGAAATCTGGAAGGCAGAATTATCTACTGCATCATGGGGGCATTTCTAAGTTCTCAGTGAAATTGGCATTTTCACATCATATATGCTGTCAGGATCTTGGAGAGGCTGATTATTTTCTAAAATGTGGTCTTTTTTATGTCTGTATATTTGTCTGGATGTAGCAGTTGTATGATACAGCATAGCATTGCTTTACTGCAATGAATATGGGTTTACAAAAGCATTAATGATTTTATGACTAGCTTTCCACGTTAAAAAGTTTCTAGGCATCTACCCAATTATTTAAAAAGGAAGTTTTCTGAGCTATCATGTGGCAGCTAACCCAAAAAACCCTAAAGAGCAGTAGAACCTAGGTTATGAAGTATTGTGATTTCAAAAAATAAATCTGTCAAATCAGGAACCGTCAGGACCTACAGGCATCTGCCCTGTCCAGTGAGAAATTTTGACTTTGTTTGGCTTGAGTTTGCTGTATTTACTGCATCTAGCATTAGCATTTCAATGCCTCACCTACAAAAAAAATTATTTCTACTATGCTGGACATAGGAAGCTAAGTTGTATACCAAATTCAGAAGGAAAAAACCCAAACTTAAAATGGAAAGCATCCTACTGCATTTTGTGTTAATGTGTTGTCAGCAGCATTCTGTGTTACTGCATCAGAAGCGGAGAAAATAGAAACACAGTTTTAAAAAATCAGTCTGTGGAATTTTCCTTTTTCTGACTCTATTCCAGACTGTTCAGTCATAGAGAGCTGATCAGTCTGTTTCCATGTCTCAGCAGAATGATCAGTACATGAGGACCTTCCTTCAGTGCTAGAAACCTAAAATGGGCTTTCTGCAAAGCACAATGTTCTTCTGGCTTGACTGCACAGGGAGTCACTGATAGGAAAAAGGAAGCTTCAGTCCTCTGAAAATCACTACTGTTTGTTATACCAGATAGGTCTGTCCAAAAATACTAAAAGCCATGATTCACCTATAGGAAAAATCCACCAGTTTCTGGAGGCATAAATCAAGTGCCTGGGTATATAGATACCATGACAGCTCTAATTTTGAAGTCTGTGCAATTCCTTGTCTCCATTGCCTTCAATGTAAGAGGAATGGCACAAGAAAGAACCAAATTCCAGAGACATCCAGCTGTCTGTAGTAAGGATTCAAGAGTCCATGCTCAAAGGGGTGGAAGAATCTCCTAGTGTTGGGATGATATCTGGTTGAACACCACTTGATAATAATCTTCAAAACCCTAAAAATATGCTTGCCCAACCTGTATGTTTTTCTGGAATAATTATAGTGGTCTGGTTTACCTGCTGTTTTCCATCCCTACCTTTTAAAAATAAGATTATGTTCAGCTCAGTTACAGAGTCTCAACCTTCAGGGGGGATTTTTTTGTTTGTTTTTGGTTGGCTGGTTTTAACCTGATTTGAAAATGCTATTAAATTTTCCTTTTAAGGGATGGATCCCACTTAACCTCAAAGAAGACAATTTTTTTTCCCCCAAACAAACAGTAATAATTAATAACACATTTCTTCCGGTAGAAAACATGCATGGGAAATCTTTGTGATTAGTATTTAGGTTATTAGCATAGTAAAACAGGGGAAAATGACTGAAGTATTGTCAGCCCTTACATAATTAATGCTATTGAATGCATCCTACTACTGTATCTGTCTTTGTATTTATTCATACCCCCAGGCTTCTAAGACATAATTCTTTAGCCATGTAAATATATATGTTTAGTTTATACATATTTTGTACATCCTGCATTTTAAATATAAAAATTGCTTTCATGAGATCAGGTACCTCACTGCACACCACTATAATTCTTTTTGTTATACTTTGCCACCAGTGCGCAATTATAGGTGAAGTTCTTGGAAATATTGAACACCTGCTCAAAATCTCTGTTTTTATCACTGACAAAGCAGAGGATTTCAGCTTCACCCTAGAATGACACATAAACACTATTATTTACAAAAACAACAAAGAGAAGTAGCAGAAAAACTTCTCTGATGCCAATCAAATTATATGGCAGGTAGTTTAACAACAGAATGATAATCTGGAATGGGGAAGTTTATTAGTTGGCATAAAAATGTTGATTCCCTACTAAGGCTGCTGTTAATGTATGGAAAGCATAACAAAAAAAAGAACCTTCTTGAAAAAATAACAGCAGCTTTTTTCAGTATGCACAGAGAAATTACTTGTAGCTACCTCTATCAGCAAACGCTGCCATTTCAAAATGAATTTATTGTTTTTCTACCTCTGGTAAGTAATTATTGCATTTTGCACTTCCCACTCCCAAAATCTGTTTTGTCTCTCAGGCTCTGCATGGAGAGCTTTTTCCTCTCTCTTAGTGCGGAAAGTTTAAATAACTTCAAATACTAGAAGTGAGAAGGAATAAAACCTATGCTTGTCTTTTCTAAGGCAGAACTGCAGTCCTATACATACCAGCAGTACTACTGAAATTAAAAAAAAAAAGAAAAAAGTGGGACAAGGAGATCAAGAGTGATACCTACCAGAGAATAAAAAAAAAAGCCTTTAGCAAAAATTTTTGGAAGAACAGGAATCCCCATTTGACTGTATGTTTTTCAGTTGTCTTAATTTTTTTTCCTAATAATCACCCACTAAACCTCCAGAGTGTTTTCTGCTGATTCTGCCATCACTTTTGACCTCTTCTTAGCCAGTTAAAGTATTTTTGACTTTCCAATACAAGAGATGTTAGTCCAGGACATTGCTCATATCCTCAAGCCCCACTGAAATCCTGCACTAAAAGATGTGACTTTGCTGAGCTACCATGCTCATCCAGAATCAGAGATTAATCAGAGCCAGAGGGAGGGGCTGAACAGCTTTCAGTCTTCTCAATGTGCAAAGCAGATACTCCTGTATAAAAATTCAGGGCACCATACACCTTGCTGCTTAGTGAGAGGTGTAACTCTTGAGTCATTACTGAGATTTGCACATGCAATATGTTAATTGCAAGAGTAGAAATTACTTTTGAAAGTTAGTTTCATATAGCATGAAGAAATGCTGTTTTAGCAGACATTGAAGTCAGACAAGCAGCTGATGGTTCAAGTACCAGTTTGAAGTACAGTATTGGCAAAAATCTTGTTTTGAGTAATAAAATTAGAGACTTGCTGTGGATATCATTGAGAGAAGAAATGAAGTAAATCAAGTTATCATTTCTATAATGTCACTTCTCTGACCATAGCCTAACATTAGAAATGAGATTTCAGAACAAAGAACATCCAAAATATTACATGAAATGAAACATCTACAAATGATTACAAGGAAAAATTTACTTTATTAGAAAGATAGGTGCTTTGATCAGTGTTAATGAACTGCACATGAAAGGTATGGATTTCAAAGAAATGATGGAAACTACAATGTTGAAGGAATGTAATAATGTGTCAGGCTTTTTGCCACACACTCCTTGCTTAGTAGGAAAATTAATGACTTACATATCTGAAAACTGTTGTTTTAAGATTATTTTTGAAGCACTGTTAATTATTCTTAATATAACTACTTTACTGTGGACAAAAGCATACAAACTGTTTCATTCACTTAGTGTTTATACCACTCCCTGAGCTCTGAAACCTGCAATCCAGCTACAGTACAGCACTCCTGCAGTGCCAGGTTAAATGAGTCTTCCCATAAATGTGCACTGATCAATTAATCAGTTTTCCTAATAATTGCTTGCTTTTACTATGAACACAGTGTTTGAAAACAAGCAGTCTGGAGACAGTGGATTAAATGTGCCTCTCTGAGGGCATGAGAGTAGTGGCTCATATTGCTGAGAAAGCATTTGCCACGGGGGAAAAAAAAGAGTAAATGAGTGGATGCTGAGACTAGTCTGTCTTCCCTTATGCAAAATTTAAATACATCTGCAGCTGCATGCACACAAAAAGTACTTCTGGACCTCAAGAAACCCTACCTTTTCTGTTCATGTATCATACATACCAATTAATATTTCTGTCTTTTTTTTTTTCCAAACCCTTGATGGGGCTGGTTTCTGTGAGAAGCTGCTGGAAGCTTCCTCCATGTCTGGCAGAGCCAGTCGCTGGCAGGTCCAAGGATGGATGTGCTGCTGGTCAAGGCTGGGCCAATTAGAAATGGCTGATAATGCCCTTGTGATGACAGATTAAAGAAGAAGTTTAAAAAGCAAAACAGGACTAAGCAAAAAGTTACTGCACAGACGAAATTGCAGCCAGAGAAGAACAGAGTGACAAGATGTGAGAGGAACAGCCCTGTAGACACCAAGGTCAGTGCAGAAGGAGGGGCAGGAGGTGCTGCAGGCACCAGAGCTGGGATTGCCCTGCAGGATGTGGTGCAGCCACGGTGAGGCAGCTGTGCCTCTGCAGCCCATGGGATCCATGGGGATGCAGAGATCCACCTGCAGCCCATGGGATCCATGGGGATGCAGAGATCCACCCACAGCCCATGGGATCCATGGGGATGCAGAGATCCACCCACAGCCCATGGGGTCCATGGGGATGCAGAGATCCACCCACAGCCCATGGGATCCACGGGGGATGCAGAGATCCACCCACAGCCCATGGGGATCCATGGGGATGCAGAGATCCACCCACAGCCCATGGGATCCATGGGGATGCAGAGATCACTGCAGCCCATGGAGACCCCTGATGACCCATGCTGGAGCAGGGGTATGCCTGAGAAGAGGCTGTGATCCTGTGGAAGGGCTGTGCTGGAGCTGGGTCTGGGCAGGGACCTGCAGACCCCTGGAGAGAGGAACCCAGACTGGAGAGCTTTCCTGATAGGACTTGGTGGCCCCACAGGAGACCCATTCTGGAGCAGGCTTTTTACAGTTTGTCCTTGAAGGACTGCACCCCCTGGAAGAATGACCCACGTTGCAGCAGTTCACAGAGAGCTGTTGCCTGTGGGATGAACCCACACTGGAGAAGTTCATGGAGAACTGTCTCCCGTGGGAGGGACCCCATGTTGGAGTAGGAGAAGGACTCCTCTCCCTCAGCAGTGGCAGAAATAACGTATGACAAATTGACCATAACCCTCATTCCCTGTCTCCCTGCACCACTGAGGAAAGAGATAGAACTGAGAAGGAAGGAGGGGTGGGGGAATGTGTTTTCAAGGTCTTACTTTACTTCCCACTATCCTGCTCTGATTTTATTAGTAATAAATTCAATTAATATTTGTAATTCAATTCTGTTTGCCCATGATGGTATTTGGTGAACGACCTTTTTCCTGTCCTTAAGTAATGAACCCTTTGTTGTATTTTCTCTCCCTGTTCAGCTGCAGAGAGAAGTGAGAGAGGCTTTGGTGGGTGCTTGGCATCCAGACAGGGTCAATCCACCACTGTACATGAAGTTACTGACCTCAAGATACGCCTCTGAAGCTTTATGGAGCAGAATTATGAGCATTACCAAGGGATGATGCTCTAATTATTCCAGAGTTCAGCACCACCACCGTGAGCAAAATAAAAGCCTGGGGTAAATTCACTGCAAAAATGTTTCTAAACTCCTGGCGAGCCTTATGGCAAAAAAAAGTATTTTTAACACTGAAATGCAAAGCTTAAGGAAACAGCTGTTGTCTCTGAAGATAGAGGCTGACAAATGAATTGGTGAAACATACAGTTATCTACCATTTGGCTTTAAGGTGAGTTCTTCGTGCCTTTTGGGTAGAACATTTTTTAAATTTTAGCTCTACATAAAAGCTGATCTAATTTAACAGCCCTTCCAGTAAAAGACAAAATCCTATTGTACTCTTTCCTTTACTCATTTTTTCTTCCTCTCCTGTTTTCAGCACTAGTATTCTGCCTTCTCCCTTCCTACTGGCTGGGCTGCACAGCTGAGCCTGAGTCAGCTCACCAAAGCTATCAGAAGTGAATCACTTCCATACAAAGCTGATAAGGGAAGTAAAAGTCTTTGCTATATCAGCACAAGACATTTCTTTTAATTCTTCACACTTTTATTTATTTTCACTTAGATATATGTATATATAACGTTAAAATAATTCCTCTATTATATTTGCTTGTCATTGATCAGTCAGCTTAATCATCACAGAAAACCCTGTTGCAACACAAAAGGGTCTCTTTGTGTTATTCTTGTCTGCTCCTTCTGGAGATCCCCACAGTATCAGATAATGTAGTTGAATATCAGTGTCCCTGCTATTAAGCACATATTAGGAAAGGTCCTTAATTAATCTTGTCATTTTTAGTGAAACAGTAACTGAAACAAAGCTGTTTACCTGTTCACCACTAGCATGGTCTGGCTGGAAGTGGGCATTTTATAACATTATTTTTGAATACTGGGTGGTGATAGCAAATAGCAACAGACATGAAACAGAGGAACAGTATGAGTTAACACAGAGGTATGAATTCCTGCAGACTGGGTTTGCTGCTTGTGTGCTGCTTACTCGCACGTGATTTTCACAGTGGCCATCAAAGAGTGCTGAAAATTTGGGCTCAGATGGTCAACCTTCTTTTTTCTGTGATACACTGTGCCACTCATCAGCTGTCACTTTTAATTGCTGGGTGTGTTGGTCACTCAGACACATACTGAACCATAAGAAAGAAACCTGTCAGCAAAATCCATCAGGAAGGTTACTTTGGTAGAAGAGTTTGTTGTTACATATAATGGCTGATTACTGTTATTATAAGGAAAAACCTTTTAAAAATATGCTTTTATCTCTATTTTTTTTCTCATAAACATTTGTGTTTCCCATCAGAGTGAGAAGGAAAACGAACAAAAACACAGGGCTCAACTATTAAGAAGAAATTTAAAATGTCATAGACCAGTTTTGCAAGAGCATTCCAAAATGTAGCCACAGATACTCATGGCTACTTCAAGAAAACATTGTTTACCATTCTATGGGCATCAACTCCAGAACACATTGCTTCTTTTTTCAGGGTTTGCAGTGGGAGACATTTGACCATTTACTCTCTACTCCCTGCACAGAAAAAAAGAGTGCCAGAAATGTTCAGAGCAGAGAGCTAGAACCTGTGGGACAACAGGACATGAACTGGACCATGGATGACGCTTCCAGGCAAGAAGCATCTATGACTACCAGGTAACATGTAGAACTGCAAAATTTAAAAATCACATCTTATGCACAATCATTTTATCTCCTTTTTGCTGAAAAAAAAGGAGATGTCTCAAAGTTACCACCAACACGTAAGAACAAAGTTAGAAAGTGATAATTTTATAAATGACACTTTTTCCCCCAGCTGACAAGATTGTTGAGAAGCAGTACTTTCAGGTAGGATGTAAGTAGGCTGTAAATCATTGTTTCAGCTCAATTCATTGTTGAAGGAGCAAATCTGCACAGCAAAATAGTTGAAACCACTGGTTAAAAGTCCTGTCATTTAGTAAAGATGATCAGATTTTGTTATTTTCAAAGGGACACGTTACAGAAAGAGGGAGATTCCTCTCATTTCTGTTAAATCATGTGAGCAGGTATCAGTGACATGGCCTCTGTATCCTCTCTCATTAAAATACAAGTGCTAAGGCTGTAACAGAATGGGAAAAAATGGGAAACAATCTCAGAACCTGGAAAATAAGAGACAAAATAACACTAAAGACTTGAATTGGGATAAAACATCTGAATGCCCTAAAAACACTATTCACAGAAAGAAATGCAAATTGATTGTTGAATAATTTTAACAAATTCTAATGCTAAAATAATGTGTTGGTCATATTGTGTATAGGAAAAAATTCCTCATCGTCCCTCCACTCCTAGATGAATGCTAATGGAAGCTGATTGATATTAATTTCACATTACTTTGCTGCTCATTGTTTAGAAAATTAATCTAAGGTAGTCATCTGGATTTCCTCTGCAGGCAGTGAAGAAGGAGCAGAACCCTTACTAAACAGTGTATCCCATCCTAAAATTTATATCTACAGGAGGTCAGAGGAATAACAGAGGCAAACAATAATTACTTTCAGATGGACACACTTTGGAAAGAGATGCCCGAAAAGGGTGGATGATTAAATACAGATTTCAAGCTTATATTTAGTAGTATCTTTTACAGTTTTTCCAGCTTTGGTGTTTCAACATTCCTCAGAATTACTAAGTATTTACTTAATCCTTGAGGCATGAAATGCAATAGGATGATAAATAGTTTAGTCTGGGCATTTTACTTTTCATACTGAATGGATAGTAACAGCAGAAAAGAGGAGCTTAGAAAATAAAAAGGATAGAATTTCTGAAAGCTATCACCTGTGCTCCCTTTAACCCTCAGGCAAACCACTGGAGACTGATTTTCCCCACTAGGACTTAGCCATAAACCATTTTAAACATGAACAGTAAATAGAATGTAATTGTCCCTTGGTTTCTGGCATTCTGACTGGTTTTAATGTTTCCCAATGGTTCAACATGAGGATATTTGCATTTTATATTTTATTTGTTTTAAATAAAATCAATTTGTGAAGTATTAACTTCAGAAAAAGACAAATTTAAGACTCTCTTTGCCCATTTTGAATTATCTACATACAGATTTTCATAGTTTCCTGCTTTATTTTTTGCACAGCCCAACTTTTATTAGTTTCAGTTGGAGCTGCATTTTTTCAAATGAAAACTTTGCTGTGACAAGATAAGCATGAAGAAAATGAGGAACATCTTTCCTCTCAAAAGTCTGGTTTAAGTGACTTCCTTTGAATCATACAGTAATCTTGTGACAGATGATGATAGAAAATGCATTTTCTAAGCTGGCATTACATTGCTTTAACTGTAGGAATAAAGCCCACTGAAAAACAGATTGCTGCTTCAGTGTTGGTGTAAAACTGAAATTATAAACTTGCATGATGAATTGCTGAGTGGCTCAGAACAAAAGATTTCAACTACATCAGAAAGAAAAGGTACTCCCTGAATTTATCACCCAGGTGTTCCGTAAAGGTAATGATCTTACAAGAAATGTTTTGTCAAATAAATAATTTTTGTACAAAGAACAAATAATTTTAACGATCCAATAATTTTAGTTTGGCCTTTTAATTGCCTCGAGTCCCACCTTTTTTAGTTTTACAACTTGAAAAAGTAAGGGGAAGGTCCTAATCATATTATGACTAAGCTGACATACACAGCTATTTCCTGGGCATCTTGTTCACTGTCTGAACATAAAAATGCAGGTTAGGATCATATAATTAATGACTTTATTATAAGGTCTACAGAAAAGAGCTCTGAGTTAATATCATACAGTCAGTTTTATTTATGGTAATTCCCAATTTTAAGTTGTGCTTTTTCAACAATATTATCTAATTTTTTTGTCCCTGTGAAAAAGAGAATAAGTAACCACTTAAATCTTCTTTTTCTGCTTTAAATGTAGTCATTAACACCCTGATGATAAGCGCCTGTTTTCTCTCTTATTTCATAAAGAACTGATGACTAATGAGGAATTATTAGTAATATGGTAATAGGAATAATTCTGTAATACAAAGAAATTATAGGCTTTTATAATTACACTTCAAAATTGCACAGTCATTACCATAACAAACTTTGTTGAGTATAAGAAACTTGATAAGCTCGCTGAAATACAGGAATGGCTTAAAAATGTGTTAGAAGTGATGTAAGATAATTGTGCTGTTTCTGATGGATATATTAATATATTATTACAAATATTCCCAGCAGTTCTCATTTGGATTGGATAATGAGCATTGTGGTAGACAGCAAGAAACTTTAGTTAGCTAAACAGTGCTGAGAACAGTTGACTGATCTGAACTTCGTGGCTAATACAGTCGGTCCTGTACTACTACAAAGTGTTGCATGGAAGAGAAAATAGATACATTTTTATATATAAAAATGCAGCTCAAGGGTAAATTTAAGCTTAAACTTGGACTAGAAGTCAAGTTACTTGGGCCATCTGAATCTGAAGTTCTCACAAGCAATTTTTTGACTTTTAATGGAAATAGGTCAACTCCAGTTTTATCTCCAGGACTCCATGGATCATACGCAGTAAAGGATAATGTGAATAATCTGGACCTCTCATATCCAGTCTTTTTAATGACAACTACATATTTAAAAATGTAGAGATACAAAAAGAGATCATTATTTGGGCCACAAGGAGATGTGGCTACAGCTAGTTTATTGCACAAATTATTATTCAGTAATTAAGGAATACTTGTAGGAAGAATACAGGAATGTGAGTGTTGCTACTCTGTCTGGTGTCTCAAAGCTTCAATAGTTTGGGCTATTTACAAAGATCAGCATGCTTTTTCCTGTTTGTAATTTTTAGCAAAGTGAAGTTCTTTAAAAACATTCTTAAATGATATCTTACAGTGCTCCTTTGGCCTCCTGACCTACAAGAAATGTTTTAGAAGCCTTGTTACCTGCATTTCTGTAATTTTATAATGTATCTTACTATTTTCAGGGAAAGACAAGCAAAAGGTTTGCTGCTTTGGATATACAGGGTTGTTTCAACTGTGTATTTCCTCCTCATATGGTTTCTAAAACTTAGACCTAAGATTTTGGTTCCAACTTGAACACGTTACAGCTTCCAAAAGAAAGGGGTGATGGTTAGCAACTGGCTTTAATGTGGCTTAAGCATGTTCAAAAGGCTTTATTGAGTAAGCTCAGGGACCTGACTTCTTGTTACTTGAAAGCTCTACAGGGCTTAATTCTTCTAGCCTTTCATTCTCACCTTATTTCTGTTATAAATCCCAGCACTCCTCTGTAATTAATTGTGCAAATGAATAATATCAGTGTAGAGATAGTGGTCTTGGGCCAAAAGCAAAGGCTGTATTTCCTGCACTCCTCAGAAGTGGCTATCTACCACCACAAGAACAAAGAAAATGAGGTCAACGAAAATCCCTCATTTCCACTTCAAATGAGAGCTGGCTATAAAGAACAACTTCAGCTCACAGTTTCATTTCTACTTTTAAAATTCATCAAAGAGAGTTCTGTTAAAATACTCTGCAATGATATTAGCAGTATTAATAGGAAATAATTATGAAGAGAAATAATACCTTTTCTGGAACAGGTCCTGATATGAAGTACCAGTGCTGCTAATGTAAAAGCTTAGCCCTCTTGGTATTCAGTGCTTTATTAAAAGAATTTTTATTAACTAATTCAAGAAAGAAATATGACGAATGTCTCCTTCTAAGCTCCAGCCCTATCTTTCATTACAGTAGTATCTGGTAATAGAAAGTGCTTCTGGCAATACTTATCTGCATATAATGCATAAAATTTTTAAGATATAAAAAGGTCTGTATGGAGGATGGTTACTTGATACACAGCACGAATATCATAACATTTGCTGCCTCAATTTGAAGCTAAACCTAATAGTTTTTCTAGTTCTTTTGATCTTATAATCGTGAACTTACACGGGACAAGTTCTCAGTAGAGGAAACTGTCGTAACTCCATCAATGACAATTTGTAACTCCTCTGCCAATCTGACCCTGTACTTCAATCCATCATTATGGTCTCAGATATTTGCCTCTCAGAGTTCTTTCTATCACCTTTGTCTTCTTTTTACAATTAAATATAAAGAAAGAATTTCATTTAGTTAATTTATGTAACTAACCTCTGCAATCTTTTCTAGTTCCTGGGTACTCTATCATTCCTTGATGAGTATGTTGCTGGCACATATACCATGATAGCATGCTAGCAGTACCAATGTCTATTTTCCTATTACTATTTACTTTTCAGCCTACAAAGTTTTTTTTCCAGCCCCAACGAGGATCAAAGCTTCTCAGCCTAGGTAAAAACCTGATCTAAAGCACAAAGAGTTTAAGAAATGCAATGGGTGATATGTTGCTCATATGAATTACAAATTGCAGCATTATCCATCTGCATCTTGGTGACAAGTAACGCCAAAAAACAGGTCTTGGCATAGACTTAAATTTCCTATGTTAAACAGAAAATTTGGGAGTTAAACCAGGTTGAGGCAGCCTCAGAGAACAGATGCTTTCTGATAGCTAGCTATGGCTCTGATTCAGGAGCATATTTAAACACAGATATGTTTAAAGGTTTTGCTGCACAGGGGTAAATGTAAAGCTGTGCTTAGAGCTAAATTGTGTATCTATGAACAGGACCTCTCTGCAATCACATTTTTTAAAGACTGCTCTAGGCACTGGTAGTGGGGTATCTTCTGTTTTGATTATCTGACCGTTATCTGTCAGGATGGGAAGGTCCATCAGATAGGAAATAACAATATTTTGATTTTGCCGTACTGTGACTGTGTTAAAGGTAGACAATCTCTGATTCTGGCAGTAAACTAAGAGAGAAATCACCCTAGACATAAGACTGGCAAGGCGATTTTTTTCTCTTTTCAAACTACCCTGTATCTGTGAAACAATTATGCTAACTGAATTCACTTCCAAAAAATTCAAAATTGAGCTGCACATCAGTACGTCTGAAAACAGCACATTATTATAGTGTTTACTTTCTTTAGGATGGGCCAAGAGCATTTAGCTTGGAATTACCATTATTGATCAATATTAATGAAAATTTTAAATGGTTTAGTGTGTAACCATTCTCTTGAACACAGCCTACAGGTATCTCCCACACTTTTGCTAACCCTTTCAGACCTCTGGTCTTAGAGCCTGTGAAAGTGAATATCTGCTATTGCAGTAGTGTTCACTAAAATCTGTCCAGGTTTCATGCGTTTGAGCAGCACATCTCAGTTACTCTTTTCTTTTTCTCATCAGTTCCTCTTTCTGGCCTGACAAGAATCATATTTTAGAAGATTCAATTATCAGGTTGCCATGATATATTTCTGTATAATTATATTTCATTGTCAACTACAAATTATTTGAGGTTCTTTTCTCATGTACTTTTGGAATGATAATCTTATGCCACCCAGAGACAGTGAAATAGAGACTATATAGAAAACCACAGAAATGTTAAAACCCAAAATCTTACTTAAAATTTTTTTTGCTATCTGCCAAAGTGATGTTCTTATAAGCCCTCTCATTCAAAGCATATAGAAATGAGAGAAAAGTTTATAGAGAAGCATATGAAAGCATATATTTGAAGACTTGGCATTTTTATGTGTGCCTGAAAATCCTAGGAGTCTACCTAGCCTCTACCCCTAGTCGTGACTTAACTGATAATCCAAATTTCATGTAACCTCTGTAAATAGCTTAGCTCCATGCTTGAGTATTTCTTTTATCATCAGCTCTAGCAACTGATTTAAAATCTAAATTCTTCTTTGTGATGGAATGAGAAACTTTTGTTTCCAGCCTTTGAACATGGGGCTGGGGCAGCCTACAGACATTAAATCTCATTCTAGAGCTCTTGACAAGATACCAGGTAGAAAAGAGTTAATTGTTAGAGCCAGAAAAATAACTGAAGCTCATCAAGCAGCCAGATTCAGATTCTTCCTATACAAGAAAGAAAAAGGGACTAGTGAGTAGTGAAGAGAAGAAGCTTCTTCTCAGGAAATGCAGCTGTCATGTAAACTCTGAGTGTAGTGCCATCTGCTTAATGCTTGAAGTTGCTTTTGAATTACAGAATGGAAGAATCTCTATTTGAGAATTTTGAGAACTTAAAGCAGGAGGAGCAGCCCTTATTCTTGTACTCTGTGCTGTGTGTTGCACCACTTTAAGTTCTAAAGGAAGGGGAGAAAATAAGATGTATGAATTCTGTATAAACTATGGAGACTTAGAAGAGCAATGTAGTAAAGATGAAAAATGACCCAGGGGACAAAAGAAATAGCTGCAATTCCCTGTGCTCAGCAGTGGTTTCCAAAGCTACATTGAAAACCTCCAGAAAGAATGAGGCTGCCCAAGGTTGATGTCTGAGATGAGCAGAGGTTAAAGTCTGAGTGAAAGGCAGTGTTGTGGGCACTTCTTAATGCAGGAGCTGGGTTTGAATACAGACTGCCTTTGCCCTTTCACCAAAAGTTATTTCCCACAAGGTTTCCACCCCCAGACTGGAATACAGCTAACTGCAAGCCTTGTTCTGCTAGCTACATCAGGATTTTCCTTTTGTGGCAAGGACTAATGCATTATTTCATGTTAGTGCAGTCAGCTGTGGGGCAGATTTAAAAGTCACCAGCTACTCTAAACTAGCTTTGTATGTGCAGTCAGTACTCTTCAAGCCCTACCCCAGCTGTCTCTGTGCCAACTTTCTGGAGTGAAAAAGCCTGCAGAAGTGATTGTTGTTGTCAAATGCTGAAGAATTCAGTATCTTTTACAGCCACATTAGGGAGAATGATAAATCGTCTCTGAAAAATAAAAAAGTAGAAGCAAAGGTGTTTACTGCTGTATATTAAAGCATAGTAACATTTTAATTTTGTGTTGGATGGAACCCAATTTAGAAAAACACAGTCTCTTCATTTTTCTTCTAATATGTGAGGAAATCCTAGTAAATTTATTACCTTTATTTGAAAGCAAATTAAGAAAAATCCAAAGGCTGTATTAAATCTTTATTGGTAAAAATTGTATGTTATTGTCTCTAAAATTCACTGGGAAGCATTTTTAATTCCTGAATTCAAGATATTGCATGTGACAGCCATGAAATTTAAAGCTGGGCAATAATTTAAGAAGGGATAATACTCTGTCTTGTGCCCTAGCAAAGAATTGAGCTGATGTGGAGGGAGTGGTTATAATAGAGTTATATGGATATAGCATCCAAAAGCAAGAACAGGAACTGCCAGTAGCTAAAGTGTGACATTAACATGTTTTTTTATTGAAAATGGTAGCTTGAGAAGCCTTCCTGGAGAGTCATTAAGTATTCCTGCAGTACAAAAGTGTTTTTTTTTTTCCTGGAAGAATGATAGAAGTAGGTATGTACTGAAGATGTTGAGGTTTTTTGCTGTTAATAAGTTGTAAACATGCATAAAAACAGCAAAACATTTTCAAAAGCCATTTGTCTTTTTAAGGCCAGTTCTGTGAAATGTATGCCATTTTAGTCAACTGCTGTTAAATGGTGGATGTAGTTTGATCTTAAACCTAATGTAGTGGTAGAGCTCTAGGCTGTGTTCTATGACGTTGTCACATTCACCTTACTCAAGGTCTTTTTAACACCCTCCTTCTATAATATGTATTTATTTATAATATTGTCAGGATTTTAAGGATTAGCTCTAGCATGCTTACCTCCTTTAAGGCAGAAGCATCAAGACTGCTGTTATTTGTGGGTGCCTCTTCTGTTGTAGGCAATGACACTACAACAAACAAAATGAATAAGCTCCAGCTGAAAGCCAGCAATGTTTTCTGATCCTTTTATTTAAGGCTGGCATGGAAACTCCATGCTCTGGTATTTGAGAAGTATATATTTACCAGCATATACATATATATATATACACACACACATTCACACATACACACACATATATATATATATATTTAACAGTTCATTCATCTGCCAGTGTTGCCCTTCATGCAGTTTGATTCCTGTTGTGACAGCTTCACTCCTGATATACATATAAAAAATACAGCAATATTAAATTCTAAATTATGAAGGCAAGTACATCAAGTTTTCTCAGTCTCTACTCAAAGCTTAGGACACCTATTCTTGCTGTAGTAGTATTTCTTCAACACTGCACTTCCTGCTTTAAAATTGATCCAGGGAATATTATCTGCTTTTTCTGGGGAGTGAGATTCAGCCTTCCTGTGCATTGGCAACTTTGAATAATCCACTCATTTTTGTTGCCATTCTCAGGCTTTTTGTGCTTGAGTTACCAGTGAAAATTTTACGTTGGACTGGTTCACAAAACTGAGCCTTGAGAAACTCCACAACTGATCTTTTCTGCCCAAACCCACTACCATCTTTTCTCTCTTGTGAAACCATACTTCGGTAACTGGTCTTTCACTTTTATCTCACTTCTTTTTTCCCCCTACTTCTTTTAACTAAAAATAATTAAACACCTGACTATCAGTAACTGCTTAGTAACTTTAGTAACATCTTCCACTTGTCATAATACAGTATTTAGTGAAGCACAGACTTATCAAATGCACTGATGCAGTTCTTAAGATTAACAAAGTTTGTGTCTCAGTATTAAAAATCTCTCTTTTGAGAGAAAATAAAGACCAGCTGGATAAACAGGCCTAGGCTTACAGGATACCTGTGAAAGTAACTAATAAGCAGAGTGAGAGAAGAATTTGCTTCTCAGGTTTTTTTAATGTTTGCCTATTTTTTCTCCTCCCCCTAATATATTAAAACTACCTGCTTTCACAGGTAGAGGCACCTGACTAGAAACTTCAATGAATGTGATTAATTTTTCTGGGTGGATTCTAATTCTAATACTCTCATCTGTGAGCCTGTGTCCAGCCTCCTGGCAAACACAGCTGCCTCTGCAGAGAGCTGCCGGATTCACGTGAGTTTAAACACTAAAATGAAAGGTGGTTGTGAAACACAAAGTGCAAGAGTGAGAATGAGTAACATAAAAACTGGTGTGTTGTATCTCATCTGCAATTTCTTATTCCATGTGAATGCAAATCCACTTTCAGAATACATCTTTTTAAAGATGGTGTAACTTCAAAACCTCTGCATTTTTTTGCTGTATTTTTCCATGGTAACCACGTTATTCCATAACTTATGTTTCAAAGCAATTGCTGCTATAAATAAATATGTGATTTTTCTGAGTTCTGGTTGGAATTTTGGTATCAGTAACCTTTGTGATTTTTTCATAAGGCTGCCTAATGATTTTCCTTTGAAGGCTTGTGAGCCCTTATTTTCAAGTAACTAGATTTATATTTTATTACAGAACTTGGTTTGTTGGCAGATTTAGTCAAATTTTCTGAGCATATGTTTGATGGGTTGAACAGGATAAAAGAGTTTCATAGATGTCTTTGTAGAGGATAAAGGGCAGAGGCTCAGTGTCATTTTTATTCATGAAGTTTCACTGACGAGAAATGAGGTTCTAATCCTGCAACAGGAGTGAGCACAGGGAATAGTTTTGCTCGTGAAGTTTTTCACTGAAATCTGTGACCAGCTCCGAGAAATGACAAAAAGAATGTTTTATTTTCCCCCCAGCTTCACAACTTTTATTCTTCTGATGTTACAGGCAAGCCCCTAATGCTTCCCATAACATCGTTAAGTGCTGACTCAGAGGTATGAAGAGAGCATTTTTAAAATATAAAGTAAATGCATTGTTGCATAATAAAACCTGGAAAAATCTAGAGAATGTACAGAGATGTACAGCAAAGGTTTATCTGACTAGGCCTGTGCAGTTAGGATTCTGTATCTTGAAATTTTCCCTAATGAAAGTTAAGCGACTGCACACAGTTCAAGTGCTGTGCAGCTGAGTTACAGCTGCAGTAAGAATTGCTCTGCATTGGAAGTCTGAAAAATGGCAGAATTTGGTGAAAACAGCTTTCCATTCTCATGCCAGTATTTCCCACCAGAAATGGGGAAGTGGGATGGCTTCCTGTGAATTCTTAGACAGAGTACAAATGGGTTCAATATGTACATTGGTTCAGAGCTCAGTAAAAAAATCAGGTAGGTGCCATCTTTAACAAATGGTTGGAAGTTTGATATAAGTCCTTTTAAGTATTTGGCACTTGCTAGAAAAATTTTTAAGTATTTCCAGCAAAGTCAAAAATGAGCCTCCAGATTATTGTCCAGCATTTTCTAGTGTCTGAGAGGATGAAGGAAAAAGCAATGACAAGGTAATCTCTGTGCCTTGGAGTGAATATACTCACTTAAGAGTATGTATTTCCCCAAAAGAACAGCAGCCTCTCAAAAAGCCTACCCTGGAGCCTATACACCCCTGGGGTGAAGCTGAGCTTGGCAATTGGGTAGAAAGGTGTTTTTCTGACGCCTGTAAATGTTTGTTCCTTTTTTTGTATTGGTTTGCCACTATCCATATTAGGAACTAAATATGTGTTATAGCTTGCAATAACTTAATTTCTCCAAGTCCAGTTTGTTTAGCCCGTGACAGTGGTTGTTAAGTGATTTTCCTGTCTTTGTAAAGCTCTGAACTTCCTTGCTCCTATTCCTATTTTCTAATTCCTGTCTCACAAAAGAAATAAATTGACTGACCAAATGCAGCTTTGAGATCTGCTCTAGTTGTGATTGAGGCCAGTTCAATTCTTGGTCCTGCTGGGCAGGAGTAGAAGTGTGCTTTTCATCATCCATCTCTACAGACTAGCAACTGAGCAACAGTATCTTAATAGCACAGTATGTTTCCTCTAACTTGCTTTAGAACTATATTCAGATGCACCCTGAAGTCAGGCAAAAAATATACCCTAGAAATGAAAAGCTACTCCCTATCTGTGAGAAGAGCAACATGCAGAAGGGAAAACCTCAACAAGACTGCATGTTTTAGTAATAATTAGTGAATCTAAAACAGTTGCTAGTTTTTAGTGAATAATCACTCATTTCCAGTTAACTTGGAAATTATTTCAAAATGAAGCCACAGACCAAGCCTTTGGGATGACCAGCAGAGCTGTGGTTGTGACTAGCTGACATGCAACCTTTATGATATTAACCATTTCATCCAGTTTTGGATTTACAACAGAGATTATGATTACTTTGTAACACACTTTTTCTTTGACACCTGATGCTGTCCCCTCTACCTGTTGGTTTGTTATACTTCCCTAAGGTGACTTTGCCCTGTATTTTATTACTTGAAAGAAGATTAATAAAGAAAGGTTAATAAATGGCAGATGAATTGTGTTAGTTCACTGAATAGTCTGAACACTTCTACTTGCTGGAGAGTTTACTATTTCTGGAGATATTCATGCAGCATTTGCACAGTGACTACTTCTCAGAACTTCATTCAATAAACTCTTCTCCAAAGCAGACCTGAGCATGGAAAATGTCAGTTGTTAGGCTGTTAACTTCGGGCAATCTAAGTCTTTCTATGCAGTCATGAACTGTGAATGCAAGGTAGGGAGGTGAGCCCCCAAACAGAAAGAAGCATGAACCATCCTGATGCTTCCTCACCCTATGAAAACTTAGAGTCAGAAATTTTCTGCTGTGTTTTTGAGAACTAGAAATTGCTTAGATGCTGAAATTTGTGGTTTTCTAGATGTACTTTTTAGTTTTCTGGCTTCTGTGATGATCAGAGAATTTTATCTACCATCCAGAACTTTCTGGACAAACTAAAGAAACTCTACATGCTTAGCAATTTCAACTCATTTGTAATGTTCACTGTCTTAGTATGGCAAGTTTAGTCTGAAAACAAGTTACCCTCTTCTTGTCCTCTCCCTCCCTCAAAATACAGTTGGTTCAGCCTTGATTTATCCATTTCTATGCTCCTTTTTAGTGTCTGGCCTTGGCAAATATATTCATATAGTTTAATTTTTGCATGGAGTACTGCATTCTATTTTCTACAGTAATTTCATAATTGGTTTCCTCTGCCTGAGTTAATTGAAGAGCTATTAAGCATATAGAACACTACAGAGCTAGAAACTGTCCAAAATAATACTGCTGGATGGTTGTATTCCCTGTTGCTAGTAATTCTTTTTTTCCCATGGAAAAAAAGTATTGAAGGAAAGCCTTTAGCTTTCAAACTGTTTCCTGAAGAGTTCATAATGATGGGATTGTAATATTGGAATGCATTTTCTCCTTAAGGCTTTTTTGTTTACTATATTCATGACACCAGATTCTGTTCAGAAAATAGCTCAGAGGCAAGAGTGGATGTTCAATTCATTGTCTAGTCTTGACAGATAAATGGTGTTACCTGATCCCTTTGTGAAGACAGTCACTTCCAATCTGGTTTGGTTTTTGTAGGGACTCTGTGCATACTTATTTATTGCATTTTTAAGATAAAATACTTGAGCACTCTGAAGAGTAAGGATTCTTCTCCAAAGAGAGAACCTTTGCTACTTGACTGAATTTCCTCAAAGTGGCTGTAGCAGAATGAATAAGCTATTTTAGAAAGGGAGAGATTTAGATCTGACCCTCCTTAGCTTAAGGGGGAAATTGGCTAATACATTAATTCAGTGTTTGGGAAGCCCGGGTTCAAAGAGCCTTTCTCTATCTTTAGAGAATCTGTGGGACTGACTGAAGTGTTTTATTTCAGTTTTGAGTGGAAGAATGTTTGGATACAGGTAAATTGCTTTCAGCACAGAACTGAAAGGCTTTCTCTCCCCCTGCCCCCTTCTGTTTCTGTTTTTAGCTAACAGCAGTCACTAATACCCTTTTGCCCTTACTGGTTGTATGGGACCAGTTGGGAGGATGATGTGAATACAATTATAAGCTCTACCTGTGGAAGAAACATTTGTGGAATGACAAGATAACAGTGGTATGACATATGAAAAAAAATGGGAATCTGACACTTATCTTGTGCCATAGAGAAATTAAGCACTTGATACAGGGTTGTTGAGCCTAAAAGTTGGGAATAGTAATACATCATCTGTTCCTAAAATATTGAAGTTCCTACAGAAGTATTTAGGATAGCAGGGAATTGGATTTTTTTTCCCCATGGTGGTTAATCCCTTACAGTACAAGATTTGATTTTTTTTTAAATACTGTTTTTTTTTTCCCAACTGATCTTTTGCACTCCATTTCTTTTCATCCCAAAAGCTAAAACTTCACTTCTGTCCTGTAAGGTGCCAAACACTGCTTGAAAAATGTAGTAAATACCTCACACTGTCAAGGCTGATGACAACATAATGATGATGTTAAACATTTATTTGGGCACATTGTGATTAAGAATGTCACCAGGAGAAGGTTAATCTGACTCTAAGCCAATCCTGTAAATCAGAATTAGCATCTTGTAAATTCTTACAGCAGTGGTCATATGGCATTTGCATCTGTACTGGGCACCTGAGGGAAGAAGTTTAATGTTGTGATACCTGAACGACTCTCAGTTTGAGTTCAACTTTCTGAAAATTTCTGGAAATCTTCTGAATTTTCATACTGCCATCAGTCACCCCATTGGATAAATAAAATTAAGTCTTCTTCAACCACAGAATAAGGCATAGTGTTACTATTAGGGGCAAAATCAAAGGATTCCTTCAAAATACCTCTTTTTAAAAATAAAAAGTCAAACACTGTAAGTTGGAGAAAATATTGCCTATGTAAAATTGCACTTGGAAATCAAATTTGATGGGAACTTCTTAGTCCTTAAGAAGGACTAGTATGCCTAGTAATTTTCTTTTAAGAAGAAACTTCCCCTTTCCTGGAATTAAGCAAATCCTTCCTGCAGCTTTTCTTCATCAAGTAAAACCTCTCTGATTTGACCTCCTATCTTGCCATAAATAACAGAGAAGAGGGTTCAGAGAGTCAGAGAATGGCTTTATGAATGTGCATTTCTGTTTGATCATCCTCCTTTATCAGACTACAGCTAAAAACAAAACAATAAAGAAGCCTGTCAGCCTGGCTGTCTCCATAGCTGTCTGTATGCCTTTCCCAGCAGCGCTGGCTGTCAAACTCATTATTCTTCCTCCGAGTTGGTTTGACCCACTCTTGTGCACTTTTGCTAGGCTGATAAAGTTTGTGGGATCTTGTCTCTTGGGAAAATACATTTAGAAGGATAAGTTAATTCTGCTTCTCCTCCAGTAAGCACTTCTTCCTGGCTTCTCCAGGGCCAGTATGTCTGAGTAGTCTAAATTGCTTATCCTGTAGGCAATGAGGTTTGCAAGTCCACAGCTGAAACCTTCCCCTTTCTCTACTTATCCTGCCTTCTGCTGTGAGAGATGAGGTCGTATTTTGCTGATTTCAAAAGGTTGTTAAGCGAAAGAGTGAAAGCTTCTGGCTCTGTGTGTTGTTGTTTGTGGCTTGGATTTGTTCTGATTGGGTTGTTGGGTGGTGGTGTGAGCTGGGAGAGGGGCAGGGTTGAAGACAGGACCAAAAGGAAAGAGGATGAGAGAGGATGGGACAGAAGAGTAGGTGGCTGGGGGAGAATGTAAGTTCTGGTATACCCATCCATAGGAAGGGGAACAGGAATCACCCCCAGTGGAGAAGTTTATAAAAAGTTGCCATTTTTTTGTAAAGTATCTGTGTTGGGCTCTGGGGGGAGAGAGATAGACACCTGGCTCAGCTGAATTGTTGCTAATAAAGTTTCCTTTTCCTTAGTTGACTTTTTCTCCATTTAATTATATATAAAAGTTAGTTCATTTCTAACACTACCACTGCGTTTTGGTTTGAGAGATGGGTACTTAAGAGCCTAGAAACCAGAGAACAGCTACATCAGGGCAAGAAGTCTATTGTTGCCATTGGTTTAAAAAGTAGAACAAAAAATCTCTGGAGCAGTTCATGCAATATGTAGTGTTGCAGAGAGGGGTTTGCAGCTTATAAAGGAAAATCCATGTGTGGCAATCAGATCTGAAATCTGGGTCAGGCACCAATAAATGGCTCTTACTAATGGTAACTTTTTTTCCATTACTGTCATTCAGTCCCCCAAACAAAAATAAATTTCCAATTCACTGACCTTCAAATGTTTAATTACTTTTTTCATAAACTTTTAAAAAAAGTCTCCATAAGAGGAATCTTAAAAACATCCCTCTGGAAAAAAAAGAAGGAAAAAAAAAAAGAAAAAAAAAGTTCTGTTTTCATGAGGAATGACATGTTAATTGCCTGCAGACAGGTTGTTGGAATAATGAGTAAAATAATGTAATAAGTAATTGAAACTCCATTGAAATAAAGTCATTAAGAAAGTAGTATCATATCTAAGTGAATTAACTCCATTTCTATCCTGAATTATCTAGCTGTTGTGCTTTGATCACAGCGGAATTGGATCATTAACTAACCAGAAGTGAAACCTATGAATAATTGCAAACTCTTTTATAAAGATTTTTTTTTCTCTTTTCATGAGACATTTCAATAAGGCATCCGGGCTTTTTGAAAACTTCCTTCTGCAAATGTTTAAGGATATGGGAATGACAGAACTGATGAAACTATTCAGGAACAGATCCTTTAAACTAGAGCTACTTAGGGAACTGTGCAGCAAAACACAACTCTCGTTGTGCAATATTTTATATTACTTTTACTTCGAATGCCTTGCAAAACCACAACTATTTAAAAACAAAATAAAGCAGATCCTACTGGCTTCTTAAACATTTTCATGTTTGTTTTGTTGGAAATCTGGGCTTCTAAAGCTTTAGGCAGTCTTTTCAGAAGGAGGTTGGGGTCGTCAGCTCTCCTGTGTCTGCTATGTCCCACGTTCCCCACCAGGGTAATGCAATTGACTTGGGCCCTGAGTTGGGGTTCCCTGAACCTCTCAGTTCCCTGTCACAGGACTGATGATCTTGGGTATGTCATAATGGGTCAGATTTCAAGATATTCTCTAGGGGATGTGAAATCTCTCTATTTCCAGATCCCCCATGTGGAACTGGGAGCTCTTATCTTGAAGCTTCAATTTCTGCTTTTTAAGATGTGAGAGAAAACTAAAGACTTAAAGGTGACTGAGACATCTGTGAACTGTGAATTTGAAACAAATTAATGTCTTCTATTTTATTTATTTTATACTTGAAGATTAGTGAAGTTTCTCTTTCTGAATTTATTGATGGATATTGACTGGATTCAGAAAACATATTCTAATCCTGTAGCACCAAAACTACTGCCAAAATAGTAAACTACATGAAACAATATATTGTTGAACGTGTGGTAATGGAGGATAAGACACAAATTAAATCTTTGTGTAAAATAAAAACATCCATTAAGGACATACTTAGCTGCAATCTCTTCTCAAAATGAGTCAAAAAGAGCATCTAAGTGGTAGGTGAGATTTGTGCTGGCCCACTGCCCAGAGGTGGATTCTGATTTATTTGTTAGTTTTGCTTAATTGGGAGGTCAACAAACAAGGGGCTGGCTGCATTATAAATGCTGTCAAAATGCCAGAAACAGATGACTTGATAATGAGGTACTGGGAAAATTAAAGAAATCCCTTGAAATAAGCACTTGTCCTGTGAAATCGCTTCCTTGTGAAAAAAAAATACCTGTGAATGTTTTGTTGGTTTTTGTTTTTTTTTTTTTTTTCTCTTCTTTGGAATTGCTTTGAAGTATTCCTTTAAAATATATAAACCTACATTATCACCTCTGTGAAAAATGCTGGTTTTAAAGAGAGCTGTTTTAAAGTAGGTAGGCAGTCAGGATTTAACACATGTCAGGAGTAATCCACACTTAGCAGAAGAAAAAAAGTAATTTAATAAGAAAACACTCTTGTATGCCCAGTAAGACTTCTTTAGTGTAAAATGCTTTACAAGAATAAACTACAACTTAAACTGGCACATATTTCTCCCATAACTCCAAAATAATTTCCCAAGGCAGCAATTTATGTTGATTGTTTAAAATGCAGCATGAATGATTATGGGGTGACAAAGACTAACGAGACTTCATTGTTACTCAATTGGGACTTAGAAGATTATGCATTATTTGAAAGACTATTTAAAGGAAATTCTATTCAAGAAAATTGGAAAGAAATCAACATGGTAAAGCTCATTAATTTTAAATCTGAATTAGCTATTAATTCACATGGTTCTGCTTTCAAAGTTGTGAGAACAAAATATTGTTATCTGCTTAATAAAACTGTTGGAATGATAAAACTTAAAGTTGGAATTTTTTTGGCAGGAAATATTATTTTTACTTCCATTTACTGCTGTGTAGCAGTTTCCACAGCAGAGAAACATATTACAGGCACTTATTTTATGCCTACCATTTTTTTTTAAATATTCCATGATTCCGGAAGCCTAGAAAATATTTTTTTCTGTCCATAAATATTCTCTGTGGTTATATTTTTATGTTTATACTTGTCTCAGTGTAGGAATTGTAATTTTACTAATAGTATGTAAAAACCTGAACAGTTAGCATTTTAAAAAGTTCTTTCCCATAAAAATGTGTTTCCATAGAATTTTCTGCTAAGCTTCTTACTTCTTTTAGATAGATTTTTCCTT
>VXBI01009468.1:0-26052 GCA_013397375.1 Toxostoma redivivum
CTCCACCTGGTTTTACCAGATGGTCCATTAACAAAGGATATCTCCCATGCAGATAGGGATCGCTGCCCCACCTATTTTCAACAGGTGGTGATAGAACACATACTTTTGGTCACATCCTGTATAACAACTCGAGACACTCACCAAAGCTGAGTGCCCTGCTGCTGTGTCCATGGGAAGNAGACAACAGAGAACCCTAGTATTTCGAATAATGTTGTTTTTAACTTATGGGGAGTACATCAAAGTTGAATTCAAAGGTCTCTTTCTGTTTTTGTTTTGTTTTATTTTGTTTTAATGTACAGTTTTCCAGTTATTAATTTTGAAATATTTGTATGATCTGAAATGTCACACAGAATGTAGCTGAAGACCTTCAGAGAAAAGGCTTAATAATATAAGGAAGATAGATGCCTGTGACCCCTACTGACACATCTGTAACTCTCAGTTTTGAAATACATTATGTTCTTAATTTTACTTTATTTGTTGCATTTTCCCCATCTCCGGCTGCCTATAAAGAAAGAATACCTGGTAGGAAACAGTCACCTGAAGATTTTACCAAAAGTCCCCACTGGAGTACAATTTTAGTTTTGGCTAGAGGCCTAGATAGGTCAGCCAGGCTTTTGATTTTAAAATGTTCATTGAATTGACAGACAAGGGTTCAGCTGTCTCTGGGTGGGGGGGTGGTCTTCCCTTTGTGACAAATTCACTGATTTGACTAGGTCAGAATATGACTATAAAAACAGGATGGGTATGATGGTGTGCCTGATAAATCCTTTAATCTATCCATGACCATGTGATCCAAGAGGCAGCATCCAAAGACCAGGGGGAGGTGCCAGACTTAACAATGCAAAGGGATACCTGAGTGCAAAGATCCAGTCATGAATGAGAACTAGGAACATGACTGGCCATGCCCTTACATGTTCTTACAAGGGCCACAGTTTTAGGCCAAAGCCTCTCTATTTGCAGGGCAGGGGCCTGACCTTATGTCTAAGGCCTTGTTTCCCAACAGCCTGCCTCCCAGAGTGTCAGATTTATGCCCTCTGTGTAAGGAATTTGGGCTAAGTCCTGGTCCATCTTAGCCAAATCAACTACCACATTCAGCTTCCTGCTCTTTCACATAAATCCTGTGTCACCATTGGCAAATTGCTTACAATCCTACCGTGTCTCAGTTCCCTTTATGAAGGTGTAGTTTTTGGTAATTCCTGGCCTCACAGAGGTACTGTAATGCTAAACATATCAATAATAGTGAAGAAAAAAATTCTAGTAAAAGAAGTCATAGAGTATCACGGTTATTTTCTCCTTTATGGTAAATTAATTTTAAATCAATAGCCACCTTTTTCTAGTGCAAATGCATGACATTTCCCACAAATGTTTTCATTAGAGATTTCAGTCTATCTTCTGCATCAATAATGTTCTTCCAAAACAATTCACTATGCAAGCACTTCCTCATGATGACATCTCTTAAAGATTACTTCTCATTTACAAATGCACAAATGAAAACTAGGAAAAACAGAGGAAAAAAGAGTAAACCCCCCGGTACTATAGAAAGCTAAAATATTGTATTAAGTTTACAATAGCAATGTTGATGTCTACACTTTATTTGACAGTGGAAGATCATGCTNATTATTATTATTTCATTATCATTATAATTATAAATCATTATCAATAGTGTTTACTTTTATTACAGTATTATTCTATATTTTGCACATCTGAATTTATTTGATAGGTACTTTGTCTTTAGGCCAGAGGTTAGAAAACTTTGGCCTATTGATGGGTAACAACAGGATAGATAGCACAGGTTTAGTAGATCTTAAAGTAACCATCCCTTTTCATCTTTTCACTCTTTTTCTCTGTACTCAGATTGTTTCCTTAAGTCAATTTCATAGAGAAGAGTTTTGGGTAATATATCTGTAATATACTTCAACTTTTGAGAAGCCTTTAAGGTTTTAATAACACCTTCAAGAATGTGAAGATGGGCCATGGGGATGCAGTTAATTTTTGTATATTAAATTAGGTATGCATAGTAATCTCTCATTGAAAAATAGAATTTCTTAGTCAGACAATTGATCAGAATTATTTTAGAACAGGTAGAAATTTAAGTGTGTGTTTTATCCTTGAGTGTCACAAGTAGGATTCATTCCTCGTGATGTATTTTGTGAGCAGAGTGAAGCAGAATTACATCTATGTGATATTGTGCCTACCAACTGGTAACCAGATATTATAATAGCCCTTACTGATTATCAAGGTGGTTTTCTGGTGCTATACTTGCTTACTACAGACAAATTAAGACAAAAATATAACCAGACTCAGATGGTCTGCAATTGTATCTGGGGTGCCAAAGATACCCAGTCATTGGCTCGGTGAATTGAGCTGTATTGTGTACCCTGCACTGGAAATTGCCTGGTTTATGTGCTGTATCTATCTCTACCCTCATTAAAATGGGCTGAATCTGGAATAATACTTCTCATCTCAGAGAAACTGATTTAGGATCTTTCCACATATATGACTATTATTAGAAGAAAGCACCACATGTCTTAATAATTTACTTTTTTGTGTGTGTGAATTTAGTTCTGAATATAGTATTAAAATAAGTTATATACTTCCCACTGTAAATGTGAAATAAACCCTGCAAACTTGGAGAATAATTATTCACAGTCACACTTATAATTAACAATGATGGAAAGACTTTACTTAATATTGTCACACATAAGTGAAAGACTTAAGGCAAAAGTAATTAAGACATGACAGAAACAGAAAGAGTTATTGGTGGCCAACATGAGATTTAACAGATTTGATTTTGTATCATATAGGGAAAAGAGGATGTAGAAAAGTTGTGAGGGTACTTAAATTATTTAGCATAGCTGAGTTACTAAAATATTTTAGAATTAATCATTACAGACCAGTTACAGGAAAGTGTAGAGAAATGGAGGGAGAAAGAATTAAAGCCCCATCACTAGAGGACAAGTTTGCAAATGAAATGAGAGTAAAGATAAATTGCTCCTCAGTGCTGAATATACTACACTTGAACTGGGTTTAAATGACTTTACTTCAAGAATAGTGTGTATCTAGCGAGCAAATGGACACATTAAAAAAAAAGTTTTCCATCATATATAAGATGGAAAAAGATTTATAAAATGCTACAGAATTAGTTTTAAATAGGATCACAGCATCCCCTGTGAAAATCCCAGCAGCTTAAAAGTGATCTGAAAAATATGTCATTGAAGGTGGTCGTAATATGTACACATACAAATTGTACACACATATATGCCTGACTTTCCTGGAAGTTTAAGCACATGGCTTTAGTCCTGAACACAGGTAGGGTTGTCACAGTTGTGTCTTTGGAAAGGGACTTAAGACATAAATAAGAGGTTCTGTGACTGTAAGAAATAGGATGAAGCTAAAAAAGAATCAGATGTTCTCTACTGGAATAAATTGCACAAAAGCAACAGAAATGGACAGGATTTTTTAAAGGATAAGGCAGTAAAACGACAAGCATCTGAAGGCCTTGATGTGGTGAGTGGGTGCATAGACCACTGGAGCGTTGCACAGTTTGATTGCAGCATTCTGAGGGAAACTGTAGGCAAAATTGCTCATCTTGATACTGATAGCAGTTCAATGTCACAAGTAGAGAAAAGTTAATTACATGAACATCAGTCTGTGTTGTTGTGAAGACCAGTTCATAAAATGAAATAATTCAAAACCACCGCTCCTCAGAACTGGCATTTAGTGATGTATGAATCACACCAAAAAAGGGAGGGCATGTTTTCAATAAAGTCCTCTGAAATGCAGTTCTGTTTTGAAAAGTTGCAATTTCAGTATGGTTGTTTACTAGTTAAAATGCCTAATTTATGTAGTTCCAACTGCATGCCTTCTTCCTTCAGCAAAGTTTTCTTTTATTTATATTTTAGTCCTAGAGCTGATTATTAATAAAAAAAGTATTTTATCTTTTCTTGGTCTGGAAGTTTTGTAAGATTCCTATCCCTTGCTAATCTTAACTTTTCTGCTAAATAGCAGTAGAGCAAGAGTAATGAGATCCAGAATGAAGCCTGTGCAGCTTCAAATACCATTAACTAACGAATAACGTTTTAGAGGAACAAAAATTCCAGCTAACAATTATATACTTTCTCGAAAGAAGGAATTAATTTGTACCTGTATCAAAAACCTATTTGTGGTTGTCCTGGTATACAATTCAAAATGTATTCTATCACCATCTGTTGAAACAAGAGAAGGACTGATCCTTATCTCTATGGGAGATATCTTCTGTTAATGGGCCATTAAGTTCCACTGCTTGACTGATGAGATTACATCATTCCACTGGGAGATGCTCCAGCCACGGGGAGGAGCCATGCCTTTCCTACCTAAATAAAAACCGAGATTTAGAACACCAAAGCAGCCTTTTCCCCTGGATTCCAGAGGAGAAAACCAGGCTTTTCCACATCATTGCTGGACCTTCGGAGGAAAACTGCACTTTCTACAGGAGCACTGCTTCAACAGAACCACATCTGTCATCCAGGAGGACTGCAGCCACCATTTAATCGGACTGCACCAACACTCTGATTGACAGAGTGTCAGGTTGTATTCTGACTCTGTCAGTGGTCTTATTTTGTATTATTGCATGTATTCTGTTTTTTCCTATTAAAATTATATTACTGACTTAAGTCTCACCGGTTTTGCTTTTTTCAAACCAGCACAGTGGTATATTCCATTATGTTGGTTTCTTTAATTCCTGACCGTAGTTTGATGTTTTGAATGTATGTAATGGCAACAGGAATTGACCACACATTTCAAACACTTGCAAGTAGTGCTCCAAACCATTGTTGTTTGTTTCTATTGCTCTCTTATACTCACTGAATATTTTCCAGGAGTGTAAGTTGCTCCCATTAGTTAATTTCAAATATTTGACTGTTCTTGGTAAAAAGAGTAATCATAATCTCCTCAGGGATTGCAGAGGAGCTCATTCAAGATGTCAGATGCAAGATACTTTTGAAACAGCTGATGATTAGTGTAGTGAGGATCACTAAATCAAAAAATTAGCAATTTGAAAGCTAGAAGTATGCAATATGTCACACTAATATCACTAATTTTCATTTTTGCAGCTTAGAGTCTTGAAATTAATAATGATATTAATATTATTTAATATAATTATTCTTCAAATCCTATCAATAGTAATTGGCAGCACATTTATTAGTTATTAACTAGTAAAATGTTATTAGTAAAATCTAACCTGATCCCTCAGCCCAAATTTTTACGTCACATTTAACTGAAGAAGAAGCTCTTTGTAAGCCCTCAAAAATAGTTGTGAATACAAATTGTACTTGCACTACATCCAAAGAATGTTTGTCTGACTGGAGAAGAAATAACAAATAAAACCAATAGGAGGTATTTTATTGTGGTTTTTTGTTGTTCTTGGTTTTTTTATGTATTTAAAAGAAAATAGATTAAAATGTTCTGAAATCTAAGTATTTTAAGAAACATTTTAATCTTGAAAGAAATTTTACACATAATAATAAAAAACTCAACACTACTAAAATATTCTAGTCTTATTTTTTCAATGGAAAATTTTTATCATTCATTACAAAAATATTTTATTAAAAATATTTTAGAGCATGAATGTTGGTTTTCATAAGCCAAGCTTAAAAGATGGATATCAGGATGACTTATTTTAATTGCATGAAAGGTTACTATCTCAGTGACCTTAACCTCTTTGGCAGACACAACTCCATTTGTGAGAAAATTTTGACTTCTGGTTAGGGAATTTCTTTTTATAACTGCATGATCTGCTATGAGAAAGATCATTCAAGAAAACAAAAAAGACCCACTCTAGTAATGAATGTCACAAAAAATCACCCCTTACTGGTTATGTACAGGCTTGGCATGATTACAGTTCTATTAGAGTATGATTTTCTTATCAATGAAGGCTGTAGAGCTATTACCTTCAAATTATGATTGATAAGTATTTGTTTTTTTAGTTAACTTGACATTGTACTAAAATTGCGTTTGGGGCCAATCCTGAGATCTTCATCACAATGGATCACAGCAGGAAGATATATCTGTAAGCCTTTTTTTATTTATTCAAGTACTAGAGTGTATAGAGCCTTTTACATCAATTATTTTTGTTATAAAAATTAGTTAATCTAACTAAATGGTGATTATAATACAGATGCTAAAAACAGAAATTATAATTAATGTGATTAAAATTCTGTAACTTTAATTTTTCGGTCCAGAAGCTGTGATTAATGCATAGTGCATAGTGTGAAAATGCTGAAGTCAGTAAAGAGTCCATGAAGCAGTTAATTTGCCTTTTATTAGTACTATATGCTCTGTCAAAAATTGTTATGCTGAACAAGGGCTTATCAAGTATGTTTACAGAGCGTGAATCCACTGGCTATAGGCTTCTCTAGCAGGACTTTGTCTTCTGAAATATTTGTAGTCAAATTCTTGCCGTCTTTTGCTTTAAAAAAAAAATCAGTGCTTCTCTTGAGATATCTCCTTAACAGAGAAGATTCATTATACAATAGAACAGATAATTTTGTTCCTGCCAAAACTGCTCATCATTCAGCATCCCTTGCTATTGTCTTTTAGTCACATTTTAACATGTTTTTGATTGTCATCTAGATTTTCCATATCTTAATATGTTTGAATAATATATCAGCTGGCACTATACAATTATTAGTCTAAATAATTGATTTGAAAATTAACCTTTCTATTTTTTATGAGCTATTCTCTGAACAAATGCATTCTGTCAAATTTCAATAACTTTGTAGGTATTATATTCTCCAATTTTTGATAATGCTATAAATTGCACATATGTTTATTATGTCATGTTGTGTCAGCAACATAATTCCCTCATACAGTTCTGCCCATATGATATCCATAGCCACATAAAATCTCGTTTTCTGTAATGTGGTTCCTATGAAATACGAGTATATGCAAATTAAATGTGCTAATATTTATAAATTTTGCACATTTGTCAAATCATCTTCCAATGTGCTGTTTGAGACATTTATTTGCCTGTAAAATACAGGAAGGAAATTGAGGTTGACTACCCTTTCTGATGGATTTATTTAATAACAATATGTAATAATATTAAACTTTAAATATCAATTCTACTTGGATAAAGAGTTTACAAATCCTTTCATTTATAAAATATACAATTTTCTTTATTTTTGCCTAAATAAATATGGACACAAAAAGTACAGAAAAGTTGCTCTTTTATTTTGAAACTAGGAGAAAAGATAGGAGAGATACTCTTTGGCATATTTTCTAGGACATCCATTGAAATTGGTAGAAGGTAATAAAACACAATCAAATAGAAGTTCCCAATCTCACCCTAAATGCAGTACCAGAAAGAACATGATGTTTCATTATGCTAATAATAATGTTATTAGCGAAACCTAACATCAAGGTAGGATTAGATTTTGGTCCCTACAATTATTCCAGGCTTTGCCATCCATCTATAGTGCTACTCCAATCAAGGCAAAGCTGTTAGTCTTCACAACCTGTTGGACAGAGTAAGACTTGGAATTTGAAAAAGTAATGGATAACTTCTACAAGAGAACAATGTCCCACTGGTAGCATATTTAGAAAAAATGTCGTGGCTTCAAAATGTTTATTCAATATATGCTCTGCATACAGATGTGAGGTGTAAAAAAATGCTGGAAGATGGAAGTATTACCCAAACTAGAGAAACACCACTGCTTTAGGTCTGTTGTGTTCAGAGATGCATAAGCATCCTGGATCTATGGGTAATACTAAACTAGCAAGCCTGAAACTCCAGATTGCCAGCAGCAAGCTGAGTATTGTGGGAACCAGGGACATGAAGGCTGTGATTATGAATAATTGCAGAGGACCACTTGAAAGCTTAAGCTGAGCATGCTTGTTCTGTAGGCTGCAAGATGCAGCTTTGTCTCTTCTGTCATCCCTTAGAAAAACTTAGCCTCCATGTAGAAAAATCCACAGTTCCTGCCTTCTGAAGGGTTGCCAACTGCTTAAATATATTTTTGCTTTCAGGTGGAGGACTTGTATTTCAGGTGCCCTTGCCCTTGCCTGGCCAAGAATTCTTGAAGCAAAAGAAAGGGAAAGACACAGTTAGTCAACACCTTGCCAAGAACAGGGGATATTAGCAGGAGTATGCCAAAGTGCTTCACTGAAGTGATGTAGACCAAAATCAGCTTTGACCACTGACATTTCCATGCAGCAAGGTAGAGTATTTTTTTAACAGAATCCACCTCCTCACACCTCAGAAGAAAATTAAAAGAAACCAGAGAAAACTGATGAATAGCAAGCCTCTCAGCCCACTGCTCCCCCACCCCAAATGGCAGTGGGTGGATGTGTCAAGGGCAGAATGCAGCCCTTTGCTGTCAGCTTGGAACAAAGACTTCTGTCTGCTCCTGGTAAAAGCTGTTTATATTTAAAGAGGGGTCTTTGGAGCTTTAATCCTTTGTTTCATCATGTTGAAAAGTAAAAAAGTCACAAAACCATGCAGAATGATTAAATAAAATCGGGACTGAATTGAGTGTGTAGGATATTTTATTTATTTATTTATTTATTTATATTAAAGAAGAAAACTGATTCCTTAAAACTGTCAGGATTCTGTCCTTCTCCTAAAAAAAAAAATAAAAATGTTAAGCTCTAATAAGAACTGTGTCTATTAAAATGTAGCACTCTTACAGATGTGCATAATAAATTATTCCTGACTGCACACTACCCTAGATTATTAAAAGCATATGCCTGAACCGAATCTGATATTTTCTTTGGAGTGGACACAACTCTTACAGGCAGCTGTGGTTGCAAAGTGCATGCTTGGTATGATGCATAATTTTAGTATTTTTCTGTGTAACATCCCAAGTATTTAAAAATAATGTACAGATATGAGCAATAGCTTTTAAGCTCTATTTTTAGAAATGCTTCATTTAAAAAGGCAGCAACAGTCCTCTTCCTCTCTCCTTACATTTCTTAAAAACTTATTGTGAAAATCTTAACTGCTTAGCAAAAGAAAACTTCAACTTTTTCATGTTTTTCACTGTATAAAAAGATATTTTTCAAGTTTACAAGCTGTAGGATTAATTGTCATTGCATTTGGCTTGGCAAGCTAGGATCAGCAAGCATTTGTGTTAGCGAAAGTAAATATGAGAGAGATTTAGTCAGGAAGTAATTTGTAAGATTTTGATCAGTATCTGGAGGAACTGGAGCCCAAGGGAATTAAAGGTGCTCTGTGCTTTCAGTAATTGCTGCATTTCATAAGCCAAAGCAGATATAACTGGTGCATTAAATTTTCATGGCTTTCTCTGCACTCCACCTCAGCTAGGACAATCTACATGTCCTTTACTTTTTGTGAGTTTTGAGGCTTTCTGTCTTTTGTTTTGCAAATCTCCTATGATGTTTAACTTCTGATAATCTTGCCCTGTGTCCCTGGTTGATCTATTGGCCTACTGTGTACTAGAACACTAGACACTGACCAGCTATTCATTGAAGACTTTATTTTTATAAAAAGAAATAAATTAATAAATAATTTTTGTAAATAAATAAAGTCTGGGAGATGTATTTAAATTGATACAAGTGAGTGAAAATATAGTGTATTAACCTTTTCTCTGATAAGTTTATTCTCTTGGAAATGTTTAAAGAAAGTGGCAGGTAGGCCCTGTGATATCAAGCTTATGTAAATTTTGCACAAAAAATTTGCCCTTTGAAGTGAAGAGACAGTATTTTGTCATAGCTTCATTTCTTAATATCTATAAAATACAGAGACAGAGACACCTTGCTATTAACTTGAATTAGGCAATAGGCAATTTTACGTGAGAATATGGAATAATATAATTCACTCATATCAAACACCACATACTACCCTATCCAGGGCAGACCAGAGCTCTCTAAATCCAAAAAAGATTAGGATAGGAACACCATTTAGCAATCCAGTAATTCTGGTGCCTAAAGAGATCTGATAATTACCCAGAGTCTGTTCCATTCACTGCTTTACTTTGCTCTTTGGGAGCTCCTGGTGTGCTCTTTATGGGTTTTGCAGATGATAATTTATTAAAGAATGCATTAGTAGATCCTAAGACTTTGAATATAAAAACTTTTTGCTTGAAAGGTGTCAGAACTGGTTTTGTTTGTTTGATTGATTGTTTGATTGTTTGTTTCTGGAATCAAACATCCTCAAACTTCTCCTTGCATCTTCACATAAAGCTCCATTCCTGAGGATTACTCTTGTGCTGTTTGGAAGATGTTAAACACTTACATGTCCAGTGGTCACCTCCTAACAAAAGATGATAATATGTTACAACAACCTTTCAAGTGTCCAAAAACAATTTCTGAACAAAGCTATACTTAGAAATAAGCCCCAATTTATGTAGTTAGATTGTTTCTGGGCTGCCTTGCTCCTAGTAAGCTCACTTATTGAGAATTCACTTCATTTTTATCATTTCACTCCTATATCTACTTAATTTTACTGTGGCAGTAATATTGTTACTTAGAAATTGTAGGCTCCACTTAAAGCTTGTGATTGTTCATCTTCTGGGACATAAAAACACATAAATAAAATATGTTAGACTTGCTTCCTAGGACTCTTCACTTCCTAGTTTAAAAAATATTTTTCTATCAGTACTCACACTTAGGCCAGAAATGTTTTCGAGTAAAACTATCTTAATCACTTGGAAATCCCACTGTTTTTGGGAATCTATTTGAATGGATAAAACTCATTAAAAGTACATATAAATGCTTTCGTTCCTTTGACACCAACCCATTTAGATGCAACCATTTAAAGAGAACCACGTTGAAATAGCTGTCTGCCTCATTTTCTAAGCTATACTTTCATATAATTATAATTTATGAAAACATCTTATATTAATTAAAATATCATTTCATTGCCCATTTTTGTGCAATCGTACTCATGCTCAGGTGGATTCTGGCCCATATTGTCTTTGAAGGTACTTAAGATTCACGGCACATTTTTTTGTAAAACACCAAGAGAAAAAGTCACATTTCTATTGCACAATTTATTTAGGTTTTAGTGAATTTTATCTCCAGGAACAGTTTTTAAAGTGAAGACTTTCTAAATTTCCGTTCCATTAATCCTTTTTTTTTTTTTTTTTTCTTATTTAGTACTTATGGGGCTTTAATGAGAAAAGTGCAATACAGAATTCAATAGGAAAATATTCTGCAATGATATAAAAGTCTCTAAGAACTCATGAATTCATGCACATTGTCTTGGTTTGAAAGACAGATATCTGCCAAGAAAGGTAGGAGCCTCTTTTTAAAATGGAGAATGTAAACCCTCTCCCTCCCAATTATTATAATTTTGAAATTAAGGGGGCTCTCAGGAAGACATATGGGAAGAGGAATAACAGTTCTTTACTAGGAAAATTAAAGTAGAAATACAGTATTACAGAGAACAAACCCAAAACACTGACAGAATTAGAATATCACCTGATATCCCATCAGTCAGGGTGTTGTTGCAGTCCCATTAAATGGTGGCTGCAGTCCTCCTGGATGACAGATGTGTTCAGTTGAATCAATGCTCCTGTGGAAGGGTATAGTTTCCCTCCAAAGGTCCAGTGATGATGTGGAAAGGTCCGGTTTTTGCTTTGGAATCCAGTGGGAAAAGGATGCCTTGGTGTTCCAAATCTCAGTTTTTATCTAGGTAGGAAAGGCTTGGCTCCTCCTGCTGGCTGGAGGAGCTCTCAGTGGGATGATGTAATTCTATCAGTCATTCAGTGGGACTCGATGGCCCATTAACAGAAGATATCTTCCTGGAGGAACAATTGGGACGTGGAAAAGATAAGGATGATTGCCCTACCTGATTTTAACAGATGGTGATAGAATACATACTTTTGGTCACATATTTTTGGTTACATATTTTGGTCACATATTGCAACCTAAGACACATAAAAATACTAGAGTTTTTCAACTAGCTTTTAGTATGTGAAAATAATACTTTAGCTTGGAATCTGTGCAGAAAATACTTTACAAATAGAATTTTTATCAAATTGCTTAACTAATAAATTTTCTCCAAAATATCGACCTCCTCAGAAAGACAGCTGTACATTAGAATGACATATATATTTGTCCTAATAATCTGTAGAAAATTATCAGATCAAATAGTATTATAGAAGTATTTCAGTATTTCTAAAATTTTCTTAAGAATCCATAGTCTTGATATAATGAGCTGTAGAGTTTGAAATTTTAGTTACTCCCTTGGTGAAAATGGTTTTTAGCAAATAAATTAATTAATTAAAAGTCTTAACAATCATAGGATTAATGAAAGAAAATTAATTTTTATAAAATAATTTGCTCCAAACTAATCCAGCAAAGTCTTTTTCTGGTTGCTCAGAAATTTGTATTTAACTCCTCTGTAAGTCAATCTTGTCAACCTTATTTTTTTCTAATTAGTGATTATACACATAAATATTATGTTCTCACATTGTATCTCTATATGAATAAAATATGGATATAATAAATGTACTCTAAAGAACTTCTAAGACTAATTTTGTCTGGGGAGAGGAAAGCAAGTATCAGAAATATCTTGGGGCAAGGAAGAGAACAAGAAAAATGGCTTCTATGACACTAAGAGATAAAACCGTGCTTCTAGATAAAGATTTAGGTATCTCAATGAAATGGACAGAAACTAGGTGTAAGGGTCGGTCCGGAGTTTCCCTCATATGCCTCATGACCATCGCGAGGATAGAGGCTCTCCCAAGGACCCCCACCCACTTTTGGACAGGAGTTCTGGCCTGGCCAACGTGGATGCTGGCCAAGGGACTGTTTGCTGATGCACTGTGCTCACTGTGGCGAAGTGATCCAGCAGCTGTCTACGGTACAGTGCCTTCGAACAGGTACTACGCCTATCGCTGCTTCTCGGAGTGCCACTGCATGTTCTGTCTTGGAGCACCTCACAATGGCCCATAAATCTCCTCACCTTTTGGCCAGACGCCACTCACTTTGGAAAGGACTATAAGAAAGCGACCCTCTGGAGAAGCCTTTGAGATCTCCCCACAGCAGACGTGTCTATTGGCTGGGGCCTCGAGGACACCGCAGAGTCCATCGGACCAGACCACGAGGGCATCCTTCTTGGTGGTAGCTATACCCATTCCTCTCTCTCTCTCTCTCTTTGCTTTGTTTCCTTTAACTCTCCCTCTATCGCAAAACTGAGTTGTTGGCACTCAATAAAGTGCATTTTGCTTTGAGTAACTGATTTGTCCCCTGTTGCTTGCCTTTTTGCACCTCTGAGATCAAAACGAACCATCACGACTCCCGCCTGTATTAACAGTGGATCGTGACATTAGGTTATCATAAATGTATATTAAAGACACTCAATGCACAAAGTATATAAACTATCTTATCATATGTACCTTACAATAAGTGTTTTAAAAACCTATCTTTAAGGACATAGTCAAGACTCACCTGTTAAATTCATGACTGCCTGTCATGGTAGTGTCTAGAAACCTTGAGAAAATCTTGTTTTGAGATACTGTGCCATCCCATAAACAGCATATTTGTTTTTCTGGAAACCTGTGATCAAAGTGGTTCGTATGAAAGTTTAACCAAAAGGAAATAGTCAGAATTCTTTCTTTTGTTGTATTGTTATATTTGGTTCATCATTAAGAAGTTAATTTTTTCTAATTTCTGAATCTCTTGAGCACCAATAGCATAAACTCATAGGGGTGAGGACTTAAATTTTTTCTGTCCTTTTTATGATTCACTAATTCAAATGCTAACAACACAAAAACAGTATGACCATGGTTGAAGCGATTTAATTTTTACCACTGCATCCCTGCTAAATGTTCTACAATAGATAATTAGCCGGTCTGTATTTATGTATTTACTTCATGTGTCCCTAAGTCCTCTATTGCCTATACCATTGGTTATAAAAGCTCCCATCTGCTTTATCATGGAGTTGAAATCCACCACATATCTTTCTGTGATGATCTGTCATAGCTCAGTCTGGAAGGTGGGGTCCATGACCAGTGGCAGTGGCAAGGTGTAAACTTCTGTCATTGGAGGACAGAAGTCCAGTTTCAGTAAGAAACCAGGAAAGGTAACTTTGTAGGAAAAAACAAACCCATTTTCATTTTCACTATCATTTTGAACATACTAAGAGCAAAGACACCCTGGATAACACATGTCAAATGCAGTTAAACAGGATATCTTCCAAAGAAACTCAAATCACCTATGTAGTTGCTGTATTAGGTTTCCATGGCCAGGTTTTGGTAGCAGGATGGGGAGCTACAGTGGTGGCTTCTGTGAGAAGCTGCTAGAAGATTTCCCCAGGCTCCAGACCCCTCATTTGCCAAGGCTGGGACAGTTAGCTAAAGTAGTAAAGCCCCTGTGATAACACACATATAAAGGAAAAGTGGAAGAGGAAGATGTTTTTGAGATTTTTTTTACTTCTTATTATGCTGGTCTGATTCTAATGAGTAATAAATTAAATTAATTTCCCCAAGTCAAGTCTGTTTTGCCCATCAGTGAGGGATTCTTGTCCTTAATTAATGAACCTTTCACTATGTTTTCTCTCCTCCATCTTCTTGTAGATGGGAGTGATTGGGCAACTTTGCTGGTTACCTGGCATCCAAGGTCATCCCATGTGGTAACTGTCCTAATAGAGAAAAGACAAAAAGAACAGCAACACACATGGACCCTTTTTAAGGAAAAGGGGCCACTTTATTGAATGGAGAACTCGTATTTAAAGCATGTTCTGATAGACTAGAACAGGACAGTAGGTCATTGGTCCATTGGGATAAACATGCAGGAAAACATGTCTCAGGATGTATCCCATGAGAAAAACACCAGGTGTTCATCTTTATTATGAATTCCATCCTATTTTTCACCAGATTCCAACTTGTTTGTGACCATATTATCACCTTGGGAACTTTTGTCCTTGTTTGCAGCTTCTATCAGCTTATTAGTCTGAGAAACGGACAGAGCTCAAACTTGGGAGAAAGAATTCTCCAGGCTAGCTCACTAGATGTCTCTGTCCACAATCCCACCACATTGATGACAGATTATAGTTAAAATTTGCAGTCACAAACTGGTGACAGAAGATAGTTTTAGCCTCTCATGTCTGTCAAATCCCATATGCAATGCATAGGTTTTTATAGATTAATCACAGAAGAAAGAATAGACAATGAAAGAATCATAAAATTACGAAAGGCATCCAGTGTGCACAAAAGGCTGTCTGCCATGTTTTTCTTTGTTTTGCAGCATGCAGTCTTGCATGCGACTGCATACCTAAGCTTCTCAAACAGAAGTGTCTGACTTGTAGGAAATCGCTGCACCTTCAGGTCTGTGTAAGATGAATAACAGGCTGGTCAGCCATGGTGTAATGCCAGCCAGGGGTTTTATGCACAGAAGCGCAAATGGGACAGGACTGATGTTGCGAACTGCTTTACTATTATTTTTTCCTTCCAATCATCAATCTCATTACAAAGTTGGGGCAGTGGGAAGATGCCAGCAGCTCACATCCTCAGCAACAGCCAGAGAACATGATGTTACAACACATTTTGCAAGTTTTTTGACCAATCACAAAAGCGAAAACATATTGACAGTAGTTCTATCCAACCACCATAAGTATGCATACCTTTAGTTAAAACAATGCTTGCTTATTTTGAATATAATACCTACTTGTAAACCTTAAAATACAATGCACAGAGCTCCTTTTTTAAGCTTAGACCTTCCTAATATCTTGCTAGATATACTTTTCTGCATCTTAGAGAGTTATCCTAGCCAAGTGTTAATACACAGACCATTGTTCTATTTGCCCTTGCTTTCTACATTTCATATAACTTTTTTGCTGACGTGCCTTATGCTTTCAGCTTAGCTCTAATTGCAGTTTGCTGTCTCTGAGGCCTGCTTTTTTGCAGCTTTCCCAAAACTCTCTGATTTTAAAGATTCCCACAATGGTACAAATGACAGTAAACATCCACATACAGAGTTTAGCCACTTAATTTGCATTCTTTTTATTTTTACTCTTTGGCCTGATTCCACCGTGGGTGGAATCTACTGCACTTGCACCATGTCGAACAGGGTTTTTTAGCCATTGTTATTCTAGCATTTCAAATGTTCATATGTAGTGCTTAAAAGCATCATAGCAAAAGAAAAAGTCATTATTTTCTATGTAATTTTGCTGTTCAAAGAGCATAATTGATAAGGGTTTTTCTCATATTCAGTCTTTTGACGGGTTAGGATGTGGGTGAACAATCAAAATTCATTGATCAGTTTCTGTCTGAATAAAGGTTTTATTCTGAGCATGTGTTCATAAAATATACCAATTAAAATAATACTTCTGCGTCCAGGTTATATTTTTTCTACTATGCTTTTATGCCCCACAGATGGTATAGATTATTTACACATAAGAACTTGGTTAAAAATAATGGTAATGGTCTAGGTTAAATGCTAAAAGGCCAAGATGTTCTGAGTTAATCATGCAAATCTGCATGTAACTTATTCCATTATCTGTCTGTACAGAAGATCATGTGATCCAGAAGACTTTCTGCTCTAGGTTGATTGGTCCTGTCTCTCTTATACTTGATCATGCTAGTAACACAAAGAATGCACCACATGCATATTTGTGATCAATGTTGATATTCAGGAGCTGAGGCAAATATATTTTAATTCTGATTTTCATAATGCAGATGGATGAAAAAGGCAACTCTTAGTTTAAAATTAAAGTGAATGAAAATAGCCAAATATTTTGTACCTGGTTTGGTTTTATTAGCTTGATTTTAAAAGTCTGTTTCAAGATTCCTTTATTTTTTTAGGTATGTTCATGAATCAATAAATATATGTTGGGGGTTGAATAATTTCTTTTATTTTCTGTGGAATTTTTCCCTATTTTTATGCTAATCACTTGGGGCTACANGCAGCAGCAGCACGGCCGGCGCCATGAACAGGAGCGGCCCCCCCTGCCTCCCGCTCACCCCTGAGCTGCTGCCATCAGCCCAGCCTCTTCAGCTGCGTGGGACCGACTCTGCCCACTGCTCCGGTAACTGAACCCAGAGAGAGGGAGCTTGCATCCAAAGGGACTGGGACTGAGCTATACTGTTCTGTTTTGTTGTCAGTTTTTATAGCTGTTATTGTTTCTGCTGTTTACCTTGTTAGATATATTAGTAAAGAACTGTTATTCCTACCCCCATATCTTATGCCTGAAAGCGTCTGATTTCAAATTATAGTGATTAAAAAGGAGCGGATTACAAAAGGTGTTCATCCCTCTCCTTGGCAAATACCTGTCTCTTAAACTAAGACAATATATCAGTCCATTTTATCTAAAAGTTTTGTAAAACTGATAAGAAATAATGCTTTTTACTATCAAAAATATAACTTTATTAGAAACAAGAATAAAAAATTTTTTCCGCACTTCATTTCACTCTTTTTACTTGAAAATGTCTATGTGTTTTCCATATCAGAGGTGGATGTCTTATTCCAGGGTGCTTTAAATGAGATGTTATTTTATGTTTCAGAACACTCAAATTTCCTTAATTTTATTCATATTAAAGGGAGGTTTGTAATACAATAGTTTGCAATGATTTCTTGGAGATGTTTCAGCCATTCATGTTTGAAAGTACTTGGAAACTCTTAAATCCAGAGGCCATTTGTCTGCTATGCATATTCACTCACTGTACACCTTAAATGCTCTTGTAAAACTTTCATTGCAAAGGAAAAAGGAATGTTATGTGCAAGGGTTAGCAAGAGCTCAATAATTCTAAAAGAAGAGAGAAAAAAACAGATTTCACACTGTTGAAAATATTTTTGGAGCTGCATTGCTCAAGGGATTGCAATAGGATACTGAGTTCTGTTTTGGAACTGGCTACCAATCAAGGTCATGTCTTGGGTGCAGATAAACTATGATCATACAACACTCCTGAGTCAGGTCATGTGATTTTTATTTTTTTATCTTTTCAGTATGGGAATGCAGGCTGAGGACTGAGGGCTGCTCTAGTATCTGAGTTGTTGGGAGTTTTTAATATCTCTGTGGGAATATGGATCTCTACTAGCTTCAACAAGCTGTCCCTCAGCTGCCTTCTCTATTAGAGTGAATTGTCTGTATCAGGAATTGCAATGCCAACAGTTATGGAAGAAGATACTGCCCAGAGTTTATGTTTGCTAACAACAAAAAAATAAGTTTATCAGTTGAGAAGAATGAAATCTCACATATTTTGACTGATGAAATAAAGAGGAGCGTAGAAATGGTTGTTGAACCAGCTGTGCCACATTAAAGCTGGAAACTTTTTGATGGGCAATTTATATTTGATAGACACCTTTTTTTTTCTTCTCTTGGCATATTTAATATGTTTTTTACATCAGATGCACTTTTATGGAGAAAATTAGCTAAGTTCTGTTAAATTGTATGTCTTTTGAGTGTAATAAAGATAAAAAAAATAAAAATGTTTTAAATAGTTTTCAGATTTTATTTGGAAGTTTGACTTTAACCCTTAAAGATAGCTCTTTTTTAATTCTTCTGATCTTCTGCCTCTGTCCTGTTTCTCTTCTCCAAGGTGTATTTTACTGACTCTAGTCTAACATGCAGGAAATAATGGCATGGGACTTTTTTATTTGTAGGAGAGAACAGCAATAGGTCAAAATTTTATGATATGTGATGAGATAAACTTATTCTTCATAATAAACAAGTAAGATCTGAGAAATTATGAAAAACGTTCCATATACCCTAAATTTTCTGGCTTTTCCATTGTATCTTTTGGGAACACAGGGACTTACAAGAGTATGCAGGGAAGTCTTGGCCTTATTTGATCTATTGGAATTAAAACTTCTGTGTGAGTGTCTGGGGGCTATTTGTGGCTTTGCTGTCTGTAGTAACATAAGGTCAACCTGCCTGAGTTTAATTTCAAAATAAATATCCAAACTTGTATTATATGTCTTTGGTCATTAGTGATATATCTCACCAGGTGGAAAACATTTACCTGGTTTAAAAAGAAAGACTTTTGAATCAAAAGCTTTCTCATATGTGTCTTATTCCTGAAAAGAGACCTCCTCTAAGTAGAAAAAAATTGGTCTTAACTCAAGAAATTAAAAACCACCTGGAAGAAAGATGTCTATTTGAAATAACACATATTTCCTCCTTGAAATACTCCTAAAATTTTCAAATTTTTTCCATGCAGGTTTGAGATTATGATAATGTAAAAAGATTATCTGCGGTCTTAGAACTCGCATATGAGACATGAGACATTAGGGATCTTCTGAAAAGAGCTTGAGCTTTTTATTGGAATGCTGAAAAAAAAAGTTTTATAACTGCCTTGTTACTTTTTGGGGCACATATTTGTAGTTGTATCCCAAAGGGACACAATATATTAATTACATGTGCTGCTTTTCTGGAAATTCTGCTTTGTAAAATAGACATACTGTGCATTATAAAGTAAAGAAAGTGTGCTCTTTTCCACTTTTTCCTCCTGTTGACATTATCCTTCCTTGGATTTGTGCACCATTCACCTATAATAACGAAGTATTACTTTGCAGGAAAAAAAGTATAAAAAATCACAGAGTGGACTGGCTTTCATAGGTATCACGTTCTATACTTTCACCATTTATACAACATATAATTAATTCAGAAAAGTTTGGAGTTTTTTAATGAAAAGGACTGCTAGATTTTCATCTCTCTTTTGTGTGCACTCATAAGTCTTTGAATGTTTGAATCCAAATTCTGATTCTGTATTCTACGAGCCCCTTTACAATCCATGTTCTTTCTCATTTTCCCTCTTACCACACTCAACTAGAAACTAAATTTGATGTCTGACATAAAAGTTCTATTTTGCTTAATTGTAATGCATCAATGATTTACTATGACCAAGTTACTTTTATAAAGGTAGGCAGACACACTGTTGAATTCAGTGCATACAGAACTTTCTCTTGATCATCCAGCTGGGCTGGATGTAAGTCAGAGTCCTAAGGAAGTAATTTAATCTTATTCTTTGAGAGTGTCTTAATGAAAAGCAAGGAATTTCCTGAAAGGGAATATTCCAACACATTTGCTGAAACATATAAATCAGTTTCTAGTTCAAGTTCACCTAAGGGCAAGTTTTTCAAAACTTATTTTTCTTTAATTGCATATGAGTATCTTCACTGCCACATCAGGAAGAGATGAATTGGGAGTGCATGTAGAAAATAATCAAGGATATTAGAAATCAGTGTAAAGGAGTTTTGTCTATGTGTATGTGCTTTACAAGACTGGTATAATTCTGTTTCTTACTATGTATTTGTGGTCAGAAATGAGCCAAGTGAAAAAAATACATTTTCTAAGCCTTTGAAAATATCATTGATACAAACACATATCTAGTTAATTTGTTCAATTGCTTATTTTGGCAAATTAAGCATGCTTATTCCATGTTGATTTTATCAACACCCCCTAATTCATCCCTTGTATTACTGTCTTGGGGTGACTGTATGATACCTGTATCCTCAAATCGTCTTTTCTGTTGGTGTTGAATATTAAATTCTGCAACTTTAAGACTGGTTCCAGGAGTAAAGGGGCAGAAAGAAGAAGTGCAGAGTTTGTTATCAGAGACTGCACCAGCTCCCCTGCATTCCTGCTGACACTGTGTTGTCTGCAGTGGACAGTGAGGGAGAGCTCTCCTTTGCTCTTGGTTGGTTTTTCTGGCTAGCTGAGGCAGAGAAGCTCCCTGGATTGTTTCTTCTTCTTTTTCTTTTTTTTCCTGGAACTGTTTTGAACCTGCTCTGGACTGAAAACCCAGAAGAGCACCAGGAACTCACACATGTAGCCCACCAGGCCTGGCCTGGGCCATTGCATTTCCCGGCACCGGAGGGACCGAGAACAAACTGAGTGAACCAGGCAGCCCATGGAAAGAACTCTTCTAAATCTGTCATCTCTTCAGAGCGGCGAGAGGTTTTGCTGTTTGGTATTGTTCAATTTTGTGCTGGGAAGTGTGTTGCCTGTTGAATAAAAAGGGTTTTTTTATCTCTTCCCACTTCTCTCCAAGGAAATTTTTTTCCTCCGAGCCGATTATAGGAAAGACTGCTTGTATCCTTTTTCCTAGAGGAACCCCATTCAGAGGTTTCCTCCCAAATTTGCCCTAAACCAGGACAATTACGATTGCAGACCAAAATATTTTCTTTGAAAGAAAAAAATTAAAAATCCTTATGTGAACAATTCCATCTGGGATATAAGACTATACTTCTTATTCCTCTATTCCACTGTTGATACCCTAATCTCATATTGACTACATCTGTATACTTTGTTTCATTGATTCCTAGTGTAAAATATTATTTTAGATTATCTTTATTCTTCGGGGGATTATTAAATAAGAGAGGCTTGCAGTGATCAAGTTGACCTTTTTAATTTCTGATTAGTACACACACTTTTTTTTTTTCTTTCTTCCTTTGTTTTATGTTGGTTGCAAAGCTGTCTTTTTAGTGTGTGTGTTTGACAGGTCTGGAAGACTACTTGAGCATTGTATTAATAGCTACAGGGAAACAAAATAAAGGTGATGGCTTATAATTACTTTTTTTAGGTAACTATTTTCTGACAAAGAGAAAAAAAAAGCAGAAGAAAACATAGAGGCAATAACTTTTTCAAGAAAAAGCCACTATTCATCAGAAAAAAGATGTAACATAAATTATAATTATATAGCATTTCATAGTTAAAAAAGGGAAAATAAAACCACTAATATGTCTCTGAATTAAAAAGCAATTACTGACAAGAAAAACAAAACAAAGCATTACAAACAACCCAAACCCACAAAAAACCCCAACACTGAAATTTTAGCTTTAATATCCAAAGTGTTTCTCCTACTGGAGGGACTCAGACTAAGTAAGTCTGCAACACACAACTTTGGAAATTTATTGAAGGTAAAGTCTTCAGCAGAATGATGTAAAGAATTGGATCTAGACACATTTGGTGTGACTCCATATTTTTACAGAATAAGGATGGTTTCCCTACTCGAATCTGTAAGAAGATAGATGCATTTTTTATTTTGCTTTCTTTGTTTGCTTTTTTGACAGGAAAAGGACTGTTATGATTGTCTCTGAGTCAGTCAGTGAGCCAAATACCTTCAAGTCAGGAGAGAAAATAAAGGTAGAATTTGTGATCTGTTTTTCAATGTTATTTTCCAATTGTTTTTTTAAACATTTCATATAATGCCATTTAGATGTATACCGTGTTAGGGTAAACTGCTATCTAGAATGTTCATATAGTTTTCAGAAGTATTTTCATTAGTAGGAGAAAGGATGAATTGTACAAGGATACACACTGAAAGCAGGTGGAATATACCAAGGTTAATGCACTGCAAACTTAGACCTTTGAAAGATTTGTCCAGCTTAACTTCTTTAAATAGTTTGCTAACCTTTCAGAGGTGTAGCAGTAGAGAATCTCCATTAAATCTTTATTAAATCCTGTAAACCTTGGGATTGATTATTCTAGCTGAAATTATTCCAAATGACACATCTCTTCTGCTCCACTTACTTTCTTTAAATCTGATTTCACATTGATCACTTTCTGTAGCATATTTGAAACACTCGTATACCCTCATGGAATAAATCACAATGGCTTGGTTTGCTCTACGTGTTTGCACCATAGCTTATCAGTGCAAGGCACACTTTTAAAAAGTAGGACTGGGAGCCTGTATTTAGCTGATGGTCAAATATTGGTACAGAAAAACCATCAGAATCTCCAAAGCATGCAAGCCTAAGTGGCTGAAGACAATGCAGGGGACGCTGTCTGGGATTGCAGTGACATATATTTTCTTGTTTGGCTTTGTTAAACTCTTTATAGGAGGGGGATTCTAATGTTAAAGCTTTTCCAGAAGAGTCAGTAGGTCATGCTGTTCTGGAAGACTTAAATCTTTTTGCAGTAGATACATTTGAAGCAAGAATCACTCAAGAATCACAAGACACTCACAGTGTCAAGGCATGTGAAATTACATGGGAATGGAGCAAAAAAATTAAACCTAAATCCCATAAGAAGTTTAATGGCCAGACTAAGCATAGCCTTATTAGTGTTTTACTTCTGTCTGTACAGATGGTCTAATGTTTCAAAATTATATTTTCCTTTTGTTGGTAGAAGATACATCCAGACTGCAGTAAGTAGAAACCTCTGTTGGTTGTGTGTCTGCCTTTGCAAATTTGTGTTTATATTTGCAAGAGATAAACCAAGCCAAAGCAACATGCATAGAACCTCCTTACCCCAAACTGGTCACCTTGCTGTTTACCTTTGTAGATATCTTTTCCTTTTACAGATTCCATGGTCACTTCTGAAGTCATGATGGAGTGGAGAGAGACCAGGTGATGCAGTGCGAGATGGACATAATGACCATTCAGGACTGTTCCTCTGGAATTTATCATGCATTTACATGTAACTGCAGGGACAAAATGCCACAAGCTAAAAGCACTCCCTTCCTGGATTGATGAAAGTGTAACATTTCACACCTTCCAGAACCTAGTATACCAAAATTTAGGCATTTTGTGTATTTATTCCATTGTAAAGAAGAGCACCCATCTGGAGTTCTCAGAGAAAGTAACAGCACAGGACTGTTGAGTAATATGAGTTGGAGAGCACCTCTGCAGCTGAAATGATATGCTGCTGAAGAAAAATCTGACAGTGCGATAGCCTCATTGTCAGTGACTGAACCCTTTCTGCTGCCTGTTCAGTGACTGAAGCCAAATCCATTCTTACTCAGTTGCCATACCTATATTTGCTTCAGGAAAAGAGCAGGCTAAGTGGCCTATAAGACTATCTTCTTCTAAGCAAACAGGATGAGCTCTGAAGTTAAGGAATCTGTCTTTCTGTGAAACAGAACAGAAATCTGATAGCAATTTCTGAGGTTTCATGCTGCGAAAATGGTATTTTCTAAGAAAACAAGGAACCAAACCATTAGACCTTTTAAAGATCACTTTTAGTGTCAGTAAGAAATCAGTTGAGCACTGGGATAGCTGTGAAGGACTGGTGTTATATCTCCTGACAAAAGCACTTCAAAGTAAGTAGACAAATGGGTTTTTTCAGTAATTTAGCTCCTTGGAAAATGTGTAAATCTTCCTCAAATATACTGACAATAATGAAGAAATAAAAACATAAGAAGGAAAATGCTTGTTACTTCATTTTGTAGACATCTCTTCCTTTTATAAATCCCAGAATCTTTTTCAGAGTCTTGGTTCAGTGAAGATGAGAGGGACCATATTTGACCTCCATAAAGAATCAGAAAGATTCTTAGCAAAAGAAAATATTTTAAACATTTTGTTTATAAATAGAAAAAATGAAGAAAATTTGTACTCAGTACAAAATATTCTTGATTGTGGAGTTTAGAATTTAAGCTATATGAGTGTATATTGATAGTCTTTTTTATTTCTCATTCATGCTTCCTCTGCTGTTTGAAAACTGAGAGCACTTGGAGGCAGAGCCATCTGCTCCTAAACATATCAAGTTTAATTGTGTATTTTAGCGAATTATGACACAACACTTTTCAATTTTAAGGGAAAATTCTATGGTTCACTGTGCTTTGTCAGGAACTTAAACTGCAAAGCACGTTTGGCCTTCTCTTTTAAATTCTTTCAAAACTGATCATTCTCTTTTTTCTGATGGTCAATTCCTTGTTTGTCAGCTTATCATGAACATTTTTTGCTTTTTAAATTTTATTATTTATTTTCTTCCCCAAAAGAATAAGGTGTTTTAATTGTTTTCCATCAAAATCAGTTGCAAAGACTAAGATTCAATTTCACAATTTCAACTTTTCACTTAATTCAAAGGATATGTTGAGGAATAGATGAGGACTGTTGGCCCTGATGCTAAATATAAAAATATATAAACTCCTCTGTCTTCCTTTGCTTTCCCTTCTTTGATTTAAGACTCCTTGAAGCTTGGCTTGTGATTTAGTACAAGAGAAATATTAAAGAAGGAATAGTTGCCAATGGAGGGGAACTCCATGTCCATTCCATCCCTACCAGTTTAATGCCAGGGCCAGGGAGAGATGCCCAGAGTCTGGAGAGGGATTGCAGGTCCACAAGAGAGCACTTTAAGGGCAGTGCAGAGGAATTCCAGCCACCTCTGGACACTAAGTTGGTTCCATGGGGAGGCCAACTTAGCTTCCTCCATGCAAACACAGGTAGCATGGGGATATAAAAAAGAGGGGTCAGAGATGTGGGCACACCTCAGGACTGTGATCTAGCAGCATCATAGGGAAATAGTGAGACAGCTCCTCTACTTCTCTGCTCCTACAGTGGAGAGTTGGAATGGACAGACAGAGGCCCTTTAGAAGGACAGGCAGGGAGATGAGGAACCAGTGGTGTTCTTTATGTCGGTGACCAGTTGGAGTGCATTGAGCCTGAGGATTAATGCGAAGTTAAGAGCTCATGGGTCAGCATTAAAGGGAGGGCAGGGATAGATGTTGTTACAATGGGAGTCTGCTACTGGCTCTCTGACCAGGAAGACCAAACAGATCAGTATCTCTTCAGACAGAGAGAATAGGCCTTACATTCACAAGCCCTGGTGACCTTCAACCACCCTAATATCTGTTCATAGGACAATATAGCAGGGCATGGGAAATCGAAAAAGTTCCCGTAAAACATCGATGGTAACTTCCTTCTCCAAATGATAGAGGATCTGACAAGGAGAAGTGATGCAATCCCCCGTTCCTATTCCAATCCTGCCCAGCTAACTCGTATAATGAGGGGTGAAATGGCGTTAGCATCATATGGAACTTAATAAGACAAGGAGGCCTCTCACCTGATTTTCTCTGGATGTGTTCCAAGTTTATTCATGTGGGGGTCCAGTGGGAGAAGGGTGAACAAAGGGACTACAGGGTTATTTAACCCTTAGGATCAAGGGGTGGGTTTGGCTTTCCGCCAAATAGGAAAGGTTTTAGGGTTTAGGGATAAACCAATAGGAAAGAACCAGGGTTCAGGTAACAGCGATGCAACATCTCGCCCTTTTTTGTTTACAAAGTTGAAAGAAAGGTATAGGGTTCATCTTAATTCAAATTATGATCTTGCCCACCACTTGCAGTTAGTAGGAGGGTGTCTCGGTTTAAGAGACAGGTATTTGCCAAGGAGAGGGATGAGCCCCTTTCCCTGTAATCCGCTCCCTTTTAATCACTATAATTTGAAATCAGA
>VXBI01009481.1:0-12999 GCA_013397375.1 Toxostoma redivivum
AAGAAATTATTAAACCCCCAACAATGGGTAAAGCTGAGTTTGTTGTGTCAGCTTGAGAAAAATCAGCTTCTTAACCACAGTATAGGTTTCTGAGAAGCTGTGGCTGTGGCCAGGGCTTTTCAGTTCTTGTTACTTGGTGACAGTTTGTTGCTGCCCATTGGCAAGATGGAGTGGTAGCAGTTAAGGGGTTCTTGAGGACTTGGGTTTTGGTTCCTTCTCCTCTCCAAGACAAAATGACAGAGGTACTCAGGCGGAGAACCTTCACAAGTCTATCTAACAATTTACAGTTTAATGGAATTTGAGCTACCAGGATAAACAGGTGCCATCAGATGTGAATGTCCATCACCTCAACACCCCTTATGACTTTCAAATGGCAAAAATACTTCAATGTCATCTATTATTTTGCAATATTGTCCTTGATGGGTTTTCTGGGTTTTTAAACTTCTAAAAAATGTTTAAAAATATGGTTAATATTTCAGGCCTTTCCATCAGTGAAGCTTAAAAATTATCACTTCTCCCTTGGATCTTGTTTGCTTTTTGATTTCCTTTTCCTTGATGGACAGAGAGCAGCAGCAACTGAGAGGGTGGTGGACTGCTTCAGGTGCTGGGACTGTGGCCTCCTTCACCAGCTCCTTACTCTTTTGCTTGCCAAACAAGGTGCCAAGGTGGGCAGTGTGACATCTTCACATCTTCCTTTTATGAAGAAGGTCAGAGTAAGCAAGGAAACACAACTCCATATGGTGCTGGCAGCACACAGCCTGGCACTGACTGCTGTATCTCTCATGAGTTGCATAAAGCACTTCTACCCAAGAAAGTGCCCTGGACTCCTGCAGTGTCTTAGCTGACAAAATTACCACGGGGCAAATTGCTTTCTTCACTGCCCTGGCAGGATTTCAGTAAGTGCTGAGAACAGCTGTCCTGCACAAGGTACTGCCCTGCACGAGGTACTGCTTTGCCAGTGCATCAACATGATAGGAAGGACTTGGCCTTAGACTAAGGCAGTAAAAGAAATAATCCTTTGTGTTTGCCCTTTTCAATACAACTGGAACCACTTAATCCATTACTGAAACATTGCTCTAGACCTGAGCATTAGCTGTTTTAGCTTAATCCAGTGACATATATAACAAAAGCACTGTTGTTCTCTACTGAATACAAAAAGTTAGCTCTGACATGTTGCATTATTAAATGATTATTTTCCCCTCCCAGTTCCTACCAAATACATCAAACAAGCTGTTAAGAATAGTTTGTTGAAGACAAATGATTTGTAACAAGTTGGCATCAATCATGAGCAGCTCACGCAGATCACTGTCAGATGCTTGGCAGGATGTGTGCCGATGTCCAATCAGAGATGATTCAAGTCTTCCGTGCCACATTGCAGAGGTGGTGGAGTGGCAGTGTGCAGCAGATGCAGGTACTATTGTTAGGATTCAGAGATGCAGAAAGATAAATCAACTTTTTGAGGTTTTCTTCCCTTTTTTTGAGGTAACGTGTTCCTGTCGGTTGTTTGTCTCTGCTTACTATGCATCGCCTGAGAAGATCCAGAGTCCACATTTCTCAGAAGTCAGGGCTGGACAGAGCTGAGATTTTGCTGCTGCTGCTGATTCTCTCCTGGGAGAATTGTAACCAGGTGTCAGGGGACCATTTTTATAGATGGTAAAGATTTTTCTGACAACATGGGCTCCCAGTGGAAAACCAGATCATTAAATTGTTCAGGTTTTTTTTTAAATAGAAATGTCCTTACAAATTCTTCTTAGGAGTTTCTTCCAGATAAAAGTAACGAAATAGAAAAGTTTTGACTGAAGGGGGTAGATGGGAAAGAAAGGAGAGGTCATAGACAAATACAGAATAGTCTGCAAACTTTTCTACTTCATGTAAAGAACTATAGTGTCTCTGGTTCAGGGGATGGGAAACACTTTCCTATATTCCAGAACCACCACCACTGGACTGTGGAATAATCTGTTTCACTGAGTATAAATATTAAATGTTTTCTACAGAGCCAAGACTGACAGATCAATCAGAGAACTGACAACAGCCTGCTATTTGGTTTTGTGAGGGATTTTTAAGTTCAGGCTTCCAGCTGGTCACTAGAAAAGCAGAGCTCAGGTGTATGCCTACATTTGCCTTCAGTTTTCAAGGCAAACTGTGTAAGATTTTTAGGATTTCTCTGAGGCACTCTGAGAACATTTTTTAAATTATTATTTTTAAATGTCAGGTGTCCTTTTTATTTTAATAAATTTCATAGTAACTTTGTCTAAAAAGAGGAGTTTAGATTTGGTCCTGGTATAAAAAAGGTCACAATACAGGAAAAGTGACATTGTATTGGTCTGCCTATAGAGAGCACCATTCTTACATTCCAGTGCTTCTGAACTGAAAATACACATGGAAAGGCTATACAATACTTTCTCATTGTTTTTATATGATTGAAAGAGCATACAGCTGGAATAAATTACAATAGTGCACAATAACATCAGGATCTTATTTTTCTGATCAGATTCCACATGATGTAGCTCCTGTGGAAGAAAGAAGAAAATCATTAAGTAAAAAAAACAACCCTTCAGCCTATCTCTTTGAAACATCTTACAGGTTTGGGGTATATTTTTCATATGGATGGAAAGTAAACATACTTTTCCTCTGAGGGAAGCTTTATTTATAAATAATTATAATCTATATTTTAATATGTATTATTCAATGATTTGAATTTAGAGCAAACTGGATGAATAGTCGTGAAAGCAGGGTCAGTGCAGACCTTGTAAGGCTTATGAAGCCTATTACTCACTCTTCTACGTTATCTTCTCTAGTTCTCTGCAGTCTCCAAATGATATTGTTACCTTCTGTGCTCATTTTGAATTATTAGTGCCTTCTGGATAGATACTGATGGCTTATAGACACCTGTTAAATAGCCAACATGTTCTTCAGATGGTCAGAACTAATCTTATTATGGAGTGAGTTTTGACTTACAAAACCATTTATAATTACTAGGAATGAAATTTTGCCTCCAGATAAGTCCCTGAGTTTGCATCCTTAAGGGTTATTCTGCCTAGGCTTTCATTTTTCATGGTCATTCCCAATTTTCATTCCAGCCCCTCCCTTGCATTGGTGAGTCAGCAGGATTCACCTCCCACTCCTAGGAAGATCAGCACTTGCTTAACACTGTGTTAACAGGCAAAACCAGTCATTTACATCATTATGGATTAACCACAGAAACAAGTTCAATTGTGTTGTGCCATAAACAATTTATTTCTAAGGACATCTTTCTGTGTGAGCAAGGTGCTGTCTCCAGCTCTCGGTCACAAGCAGGCTGTGGGCAGATTTCTGAGAGGCAGCAGTGACAGTGCTGGCTGCAGAACATTGGAAAACTATCTCTTCCATGGAGAGATTTAAAGTCCAGTGTATGTTCCTTAACATATACAAAAATGGGAATAGGTCAGAACCAGGCAATGAACTTAGGGTTTTCTCATATATCCTGAAAAATACCTTGAGTAAAGCCCAGGTTTTCTGACATTTGCACGACTGTGAATATTGTTCCTTTAGTGTTTTGTATTCAAGAATCATTACAGTTTGATTTGGCTTGAGCAAACTATACAAGAACCCTCTTCAGAATGGAACTGTTATTACTTTGATGATTAAAGAACCTTTATTTTTGGCATTTCAGTCCAGCTAGTTAAGTATTTTACAACTGAGGAGACTATCAAGAACCTCTAAATTAAATATTTTGGAAAAAAAAGTCTTGTCTGAGAGTTAAATAAAAATTATTAAAACAAGACAGTGTCTCTTTTATTCATTGTTGTTTACATTCTAGTTTATTCATTAATGTTTAATGCACAGAATGAAGACTTAATGATCCCAGCATGCAGAATTTCACTTTGTCCCGTGTCTTTGTCTTTTTTTCTCTTTCATTTCTTGCGCAAAAATTGACAGTCAAAAAATGTCCCCCATTTGCCATTGTCTAAAAATATTGGGAATAGCTGAGTAGCAATCCCTAGCAACAAATAATTTTCTGTCTTAATGAATGTCACCATAGAGATGATGACCATTGCTCATATATTAGTGGATTGTCTGCCAGAATAATTTGCTATCTCATGGAATTGTTTTCTATTAACATATATAAATCAAAGGATTCATTTATATGAATAAAGCTGATCACCCTCTTTATAGTCTCATTTGAAAATTTGGCTTGCATCTGGCTAGTAAATCAAAGTAGGTGTCTACTTGCATACGTTACACCTGTCATTACATAGTAATAATAAATTTCCTGTCATTTCATAGTAATAATTAATTTTTTTAACAATTTAACACTGGGTCTCAGTCAGCGGATGAAAAACTATAGTGAGGTCAGGTTATTCAAGTCTGAGGTTATCACTTAGGACCATTCTATGTTTTACTTTTCACATGTAACGAGAAAAAATAGATCATACTTCAGGTAACAGGAAGCATCTTTTGCATTAGCTTTAAGAGAACAGAAAAGAACCAAAAAAATATTTTTTGTATCTCTACTTCTCTCTTCCTTTTTTGGTGGTAGGGCTTAATTCTCTTTACTCAGATTGAGGGACTTTTGTCCTATGGCTTGTTACTTGAGTGAAAGTGGTAAAAACAGTTTGTTTCTCAATCTATGACAAAGGGAATGTATTCTGTGCAGCTAAGCAGAAGTATCTGAATTATATACTAGAAAGGGAAGGATGGCTGGTTTATTTCATGCATAAAGAAAAAATTCCCCACACTCCTGGTGCCTCAGTGGTGACTGTGGAGATGGGGCAAGGAGTAAATTGTGTATGAAGAAAGGAATATGAAGGCATCTTGTTGAGGTGTAGCTACTGCTGAGAGGTCACATTGGTAACAGAATTTTTCTTTCAGGCTCTCAACACTGCTAGATAAAATGTCTCTTTTCGCTGTGTTGAATCCATCTACTCTCTTCAATACAGTGGATCATGCAATATTCCACTGAGGAACATCTGGTAATTCCTTTTCCCCCATTATTCTCTGACCAGGCTAGTCATTCTTCTATTCCAGCAAACCTGGCTGGTTTTGACCTTCTTTTGCCTAGGATGTCTTTTGAAGAAATTGTTGTACACCTTGCCTAGGGATTTCAGTTTGCAAATAGCATATTGATTTATGTTTACCTTCCTGCAAAAACGAAGTGCTTAATTTTCCTGCTAAGACAGTACAGGAATAAAAAGCTTTTGGTAAGGCAGAAATGGTAATGGGTGTTAGAGGGACAGAGCTCAAACTTATTGGTGTTCAAACTCACCATCCATCACTGTTGTGTCTGACTGCCCCTTAAAATTATAAGTGCAGCATCATCTTTTCCTTCAGGAGGGAATTGAAATTGTTTGACACTTTTTATTTTTCAGAGAGACTATAATGAAAAGGTTAGGTGGGGAATTACACTTTTCTGGGGGTTCCTACGAGATTTTTTTGTGCTAAATTACACTTTTGTAAGGTAACATCTTTTTTCTCCTCATCAACATTTCTTTCTTGAGCCTGATACTCACTTCCATCACTTAAGTCAGTGCAACTGACTCCAAATGAGACTCAGACACACACTTATAAATAAAAAGGAGCTATTTTTACCTCATCTTACTTTAGATAACATTAAAAATTCTCATTCTCTTGTTTTTCCAGCATCTACTCTCAAGAAAATATATGGAAATTATCCTCTGATGTCTTCTTGGCATAAGTGAAAAGGAGAAGCTTGAAAAAGGCTTTTCATGCAACTGTTTTTATAGACAGCTATGTGGCCAAACAGAATTGTTCATTGCTGGCTTTTACTGATATGTGTCACAGCCTCCTAAGATAATTTTTTTATTGTTGTGCAACTTATCTGCCCTGCCATGCCAACTAAGTAGTGTGCTTTTCTATTTCCCTGCAGATACATGCATGCATACTTCCATAAGTAGTTTTGGGGTGGCTTTTTTCAGTTTGGTGAATACAGATAATTTGAACTTAATTCCAAGAAAATACGAGAGAAGTACAGTCAATAATAGTAGCTGCAAGCACAGATGAAACAATGCCTGAACTTTTCTAGGTCACAGATTTATTTTTTTTTTGCTTCCACATCACAGTCTGAGAAGCAAAAACATAAACCACAGAAAGAAAGGTGGGTACACAGGTGCGATAATTGCTATTGAACTGAAAACATAGTGTGATTTTTGTGGTAGTTGCCATAGAAACAAGATCATTTACAGAACATAATCCCATTAGGAGAAAACATTTTTAAACGGAGCTAATTGTACATGAGTTTATATTGCTTCAAAAACTGTTTTTGGAAGATTTGATTTTTAGGATACTAATAAAATCATTACACATTGTCCTAAATTGCCTACAGAAAGAGAAGAGATGGGAATTATATAAATTATTGCAAGTTTCCTTAGATTGAAACAGTATGACCAAGGAAATTAATTAATGTTCTAATTTCTGTGTTAAAAGTCACAAGATATCAGCTGTACCTATATTATATTATACTATCAGCTTGGTAACATTCTGGTCACATTTTTAGAAGGTGACATATCACCTCCTAAAAGTATTCCTCAAATGGCTCTTTTCCTTAAAGACTCTGTTCATTCCTTTAGATGTCTCCCTGTTCTAGCAATTTTGGTGACATTTCTTCTGCAATGATTTGTGCACTAAGAGATGTAAAAAGCCGGTTGATAATTGACAGAAATCAAGCTAATAGATTGCAAAAAAGCAGAATGAATGAAACTTAGATGAAATATTTCACCTGTGGGAAGGCAAAGTTGGATTTAGGAAAAAAACTGAAAATAAAAAGGAATGCTGAAATCTGCAGGTGCCATAAGGAATGAGGGATTTCCAGCTAAATACCCTAAGAAGTCATGTTCAAAAGCCTGTCCTTTGTATTTTAGCCTTGCTCCAGAGAAATGTTGCTGCCACATACCTGTATAAAAGAAATAGAAATGTCAGTGGTTAAGCAGCAGGACTGTACTTATTGAATTATAACTGATGGGAGTGTTCTGCTTAGTAATGTTTCTGGTCACCAGTCACATTTTCATTTATGATGTGATCTGAAGAATTAATTGGCACTGCAAGTCAAAGAGGTCAAGAGCTCAGAGAGTTTCAAAAGGGATTTGGATATCTGTATAGCAGCTAAAAATACCTTGAGTTACACAATATTGGTGATTATGCCTCTTTGTTTTCTCTCCCTTTCTATGATTCTCAGCTCCATTTGGATCCTGTTACACCTGAAGCCAACGGGGTCAGTGCTGTGGAAGTCATGGTGTGATCTATATGGACACAAACTCTCATGCAATACAGCAACTCTATATAGCTTGGGAGCAGCAAACACCACAGTTCTAGAGGCCAAACTGGATCTTGGTGTGTGGGTTTACAGCTTTATATAAGCTTTCACTGATTTCAACGGGATCTTTTCCAGTTTACATGGATGCCCAGGAATCTATATTTCAAAGACATAAGCAGGCTAAAAAAATGCATTCACCTCCAGCATGAGGGGAGGCAGAGGGCTCAGGGCCCAACTCATCTTGGTCAGAGACATTTCAGGGAGTGTTTTATGGAATTGAAATGTCTATAAAAACAGGTTATGGAACAAATTGTTTGAGTAAGTAGTGACCTAACACTGTAATTGAAGTCAGGGATGAAATACTGGAATTGTGAGACTGAGGCTCTGGTATATTGGCTCTTGACTAAGACTGCTGAAGCCTGAAAGGTGGCAAATGTGACACCAGGCTTTTATGAGTTTTTAAGGACTTGTAAAGGGTTCCAGAAGAGATCATGGAAACTACAGGATGTTAATTTTGAGAGATAAATGTAAATCTGTCTATACCAGTCAGCAGAAATGGAAATATAATAAGAAACATAGAATTAAGAGATGGGAGTCATGGAGCCATGAACTTGGCTTTTGCTTAAAATACAAATAATTAAAAAAAGGTCTGCCTCACAAACTTGTGTCAACAGCCATGTAGACAAGGACTTTCAGATGATAAACTCCATTCATATGATACTTGCATTTCTAAAAGGCAGTTTGTGAGGTCCATCATAAAAAAAAAAATTAGGAAGCTATGACAATGAATGTCTTTATATAAATTGCCAAAAGTTAGGAAAGACAATAGGTGTCAATCACTTCTTCTTGCCATGAGAAGTTACTGATGGTGTTCTGTAGGGAACTGTGCTATTGAGCACATATATAAACGCCCCAGAAAAGGTACTGAACAATGTTATGATTAATTTTTCTAGTAACACTAAAGTAAACAGGGGAAAAAAAAAAGAAAGCTTGTTGAGAAAATTGCAGGAGAGCCTTTGAGGTTGTGTGACTGGTGAAATTCAATGTAAGTGTAAAGTCATGTATGGAGGAAAGAGGATCCAAACTTTACATATAAATGACTTGTTCTGAGATGATCTTTAGAAGTCAGAGTAAAATTTTAGGATTAGAGAGTAAGAGTTAAAAAACTAAACAGAGAAAAACCAGAAATTACAATCTTTAAATGACTCAGATCTGAAAGAATATTCAGGGAGTGTTTAATCTGCAGACATGGACCTGTTGGAGCAATTTCTTTTATTAATCAGGCATTAAATGATACAGGATTAATAGTGCCTCAATGTACTGTTTATAATGTTTTTATGTAGTCAAAGTGATATAAATTATTGGCATGACTTATTTTTATCAAGATCTACTAAAAAGTTCCTCAAAAACTCTTCAGCTATAGTTTTTCTACTTAAAAATTATTTTCTTGCAGCTTAACTTTAAAAAAGAGTAACTCTCTTCTACAAAAATCTCTAGTTATTTTAAGAAAAACAAGATACTTTTAGATTGCTGAAGTGTCTCACCCTATATTTTAAGTATTGAATATGAAGTGAAGGTCTGTGGAAAGGAAGAAGTAGGAATCTCTAAACCTTTTATTTTAAAAATTGTCTTACAATAAAACTAAGCAGGTTCTCATGTAAACATGTGAAAATAGCAAAACAAAATGGCTTAATTGATCCAAAACAAAGGGAAAAGAACCCATTGAAAATATTGGATACTTTTACTCTCCATCCTCTTTGAAATCTTAAAAATTATCACATTTTTGCCTAACACTGCTAGCTAATAAGTAGCTTCTTGAACCAAACGGAAGGGTTTAATTTCATTGTTCACTGCACCTCATTAATCTTCATTTTTAATGTCAAAGCATAAGTGACTCTCTCTCTTTATTCTCTCTGCTTTTCCTTTTCTAAATCAACAAAAATATCTAAACCCTAAGGGTAGCTATTATGCCTTCAGTAAGAAAAATGCATTGCTTGCAAAACAACTTTGATTCTTGTTTCCAAGAACTCACGTTTAAAATTAATGCCAAATCATGTAATGCTGACCTGTATGGTAGTCAGTTGATTTTACTAGGTCATTAAAAAGAAATTTTAGACATAATCATTTTAGTTTGCAGCCTCTCCAGATCATGATGCTCAGTCTTATTCTAGATAACAATAACATTTTATACAGAAATAAATCAACAATTAGGATGGCAGAATAGCATTAACCCCTGCATTCCACATTGTTCAGCTCTTAAGATGACATGTCAGTGAGAAGATGTGTCAATGTCAGAGCAATTTTTAAAGTGAGGTTAGGTTTGATGTGTTGCTTTCTAAATCAGACACACAGTAAAATACATATGAGACTGCTGCCCATCTTTCACAGAAAGTTATGAATCCTAAGAAAGTTCTGTATCCCTGAGTCATCTAACTTGGATCACTTTAGATTGCTTAGGGTGTTAGGCTATCCAGAGACAATGTCTCTCAAGAGACAGAATAGCCTCATATGAATTTATTAAAACTTTCCAGTTTTAACCCTTAGAGCTATTTAGAATACTGTTTTGTTTCCCCACCATGCTTAAGCAGAAGTTTACCACTTCAAAACATTAATGCTATGGGCATTGAAGTTTATGATCTTATCATGTAAACTGTTATTAAGCATGAGAGATCTTCATCTGTACATTAAAGACTGGTCTAGACCCCTAAATACTGAACCAAATGTAAGCTCTTTCTTCAAGGTTATGGTAATTTGTGCCATTCACTCAGCTACTGCTCTAATAGGATTTCAGTCAAATGATAAAATAGAAAAGAAAAGATATTTTATCCATCTTAGCTTTTTGTAATCCATGCTTTTCAGTTAAAGGATTTTTCATATGGAGAATTACCTTGAATTTTCACCTTGAGTACTGCGTGCAGTTTTGGTCACTGCCATATAAGAATGATATTAAGTTGCTGGAGAATGTCCAAAGGAGGGCAACAAGAATGGTGAAGGGCCTTGAGGGGAAGCCATATGAGGAATTGCTGAGGTCACTTGTCTGTTCAGCTTGGAGGAGACTGAGGGGAGAACTCAGTGTGGTCTTGAACATCTTCAAGAGGTGAAGAGAAGGGGCAGACACTGATCTCTACACTCTTGGGCCCAGTGAAAGGACCTGAAGGAACAGCATGAAGCTGAGTCAGGGGATGTTTATGTTGGGTATCAGGAAAAGGTTTTTCACCCAGAGGGTGGCTGGGCACTGGAACAAGCTCCCCAATCAGTCATCACAGCACCAAGCCTGACACTGCTCAAGAGCACTGCTCTCAGTCACATGATGTGACTCTTGGGGATGTCCTGTGCAGGAATAACGGTTGGACTGGATGATCCTTGGGGGTCCCTTCCAACTCAGCACATTCTATGATTCTGTAATTAGTGCTGAGGTTCTCTCACTTTTCACTTTTTCCTGCTGCAACCGCAATTGAGTAAAACACACTGAAACCTTCAGATGCAGGCCTCCATTGGCCTGAGACAGGGTGTTGGTGTAAGAAGATACTGATTGGCAGGGTACCAATCCTTTTCAGTAACTTTGGGAATCACTTTCTAGACTTCGGTGTTGCTTTCCTTACTTCCAGAAGACTGCTTTAACTTCAGCATTGATTTGGGCATGAACAGCCTATGTTATTTTACATGAATATGTTGACATAAGGTCTAGGGGACAAAGTCATGCACTGAAAAGAAACTGTGATGAACAACTGCATATATATATTGGGCAACATTTAGTAAACACGGTTTTGTTACATTAAGGAAACTGGTGACGTTTTCTCTTTATTTCCTTGCAGCTGGGCTGCAGTACCCATTCCTTCTTCAAGTAGATTTTAGTAGTTATTCAGTAATAATTTCCATATCATAGCTGTGGTAGTTTTCTGTGTTAAAGGATTGTGCATTGATCCCCATGCTTCTTATCAAAAAAATGATTATTTTTACATTATATTTACTATTATTTACAGGCAGTTTATGAATCTACAAATGATCTGAATTTCTCCCATCAGGATTTTGTATGACTCAATAGCATCCTTTTGAAGGAATGTGTTGTCATTTTAAATTACATTGCACACTATCCATAAAGTAACTTTGTTTATTTAAGCAAAATATATCTCTTCCTAAGTTGTCTTTCTTTAGTGCTAGAGCTGGGGAAAAAAAATAGTTCACCTATATGATCCCTGAATTTATTTTTTTTTCAAAACTAGCTCGGACCATATATTTTGCAGAATATGAAGTGTTCTTTTTACATGTTTTCTCTTCAGGTATTTTCCCCTCAGCTTTTTTTTTCCTTGTTTCAGTTGAGACCAGCAGTAGAAGCCTCATAAAGTCAAAAGCCTCCCTTATAAGACTTCCAGTCTGTGGATAAGGGGCCTGGGAAAGCAGAGTTTTCCCAGGCATTTAAAGGGAAATAGAAAGGAAAGAATTAATAACAAAAGTAATAACAAAAGTTGCACCTGCTGTTGTTGACATTGTACGTGTGTGAGACATGATGTTTTGGTAAAAGTATTTTTGTAAGAGATGTTGCTTTCTTTGGACCAATAAGCTGGCTCTATTTTTGGGTCAGCGAAGTAGTCTATAAAATGTATGTATTTCTACAACAAATCTGCTTCTTCTACCTCTGAGAGGAAGCCGTGCTGCAGTGGTTTCTTCGCCACTCCTACAGCTACAGTGACACCAGTCCATTCTGCATTTTGTAGCAAAAAGAGTAAATCTTAAATCTGAGTGATTTGAAACAGTCCAAACCAAACGCCAAGTCTTCTAAGTTTTCCACATCAGGCTGCTGTAATACATTCTACATTTAGGTACACAATTGTAAGCATGGAGAAGCTTCAACTAAGAAGTAGAAATAGTTTTCATATCTGTGTTTGACATTTCTGTTTGTTGCCTCTAAAAGTCTGTCTTTTGTTAATTTTTTTAGTGTGGCTTCTTCCCTATGCTGGATTATTTCAGAACGGTATATTATGCAAAGTACTAGATATGGGTTCTGAGAATAAATTAAATTTCATCCAGTTGCCTCCCATTTTGTCATGCTAGAAGTGAGCAGAGCAGTCCAGATAAATGCAGCACTTAATGTGCACAAAGGGTGTATGTGGAGCAACTGCTTGTGTGCATTTTGGTTCTGGGCAATGCAGTAAAGTATCCAAACCTCTCCATCATCCTGATTCTGGATGTTTGTATATAGCCTGATCCAAAGACCTTGGAGAAGAAGGGTACTTAAAATCTAGCAGTTCGAATAGGAGGATATTATTTTTTTTCCTTTTCTCATGAGTAGAGACATCTCAATATCTTATATTTTACTTTTCAAGACAAACAAACAAACAAGGCCCTTTTGTTTCACCACTGTTGATTAACTATCATACAAGAGCATTTCCTTTGTTTTGGTTTTAATGGATTCTATTATGGTAGCTACAACGATAAATTGATTTCCAGGGAAGGGTACCCTACTAGGTAGGTACTACAGTATTCCAATTAAATAAAGCTTGTGGAAATAATACTTTAATACTTTTTAGAGATAAAAGAGTGCTAATTTTTGAGGTTCCCACTTTTGCAGAAAATGGCAAGTGTCCCTTTCCCTGCCAGATATTAAATTTTCTCATTTACCCAAAAGAAGTGTACAAGACTTCTATTATCTCTTGTTGTTTCTGAGGCAGTAGTTTCAAAGAAAATATAATTACTGAGTTCTAATATGACTTACATTACTCTGCCAAATGCTGTTAGGACACACCCCCCCC
>VXBI01009481.1:13084-38427 GCA_013397375.1 Toxostoma redivivum
TACAACATTAATGTATGTATTTAGGTGTGACATAATTATCCCTGTATTATAAATATGAAGCTTCAGCTTCTTTCATTATTTTTCTTAAATTATTAAAATGCTACAAAGGACAGGGAAAAAAAATTTTCTCGTTGCCTGAAGTTTTAAAATCACCATTCTGAGCACCACAGAGGTCCCCTTAATGAGTCTTTTGCAAAATATATCAGGAAATGAACTTGTCCCTTGAAAGAGATAAAAAAGACTAGAAACTGTAAACTGCATTTTACAGAATAAATATCTTTCTAGAGAACCCACTCTATACCATAATAAATTGTGTTATGGAGATCCCTGAAAAACCAAACTCAGCTATGTTTTCATCAAAGTCAAATCTGTCTGACTTTCTCCTAGTGGTTTAAAAAGGTTCTTGTGGGAGGAATTGGTAATGATTTTGAAAATGCTTCAGGAAGTGAATGTCAAAACTGAGACTATCTAGTCTAAAGGTAAATGTGTTATATATTGACATTTGTATGTAGTTCAATGGGTAAACTATTATTGTAACAAGTCAAAGGTGTTCAGATTGAATAGGTTTTTCCAAAAATTCAGTAACAACTCTTTGTAACCACAATCTCTGGCCTTTTCTGTGTTGAAAAGGACAATGTTTTGGAAATCTCCATCTAAGTAAATGTCTTCCTCTTTTTAGTAGTAACTAAGTATGTATTTTTACAATTGCCTTTAAAAGTCTCAGGCATAGATCAGTTATACTGGAGTTAGTGAACTCTCCTAATTGTGATGGTCTCAATCCAAAGAGAGAAAAAGGGATTCAAGTGGCCTCTGTATCTAAATATGAAACCCAAACACTGAAAAAAGCTAAGATGGTGGTTAACCAGGAACCCAAATAAACTTGCCTATGGCAATCTAAATGAGAGGTTATGTGTTAAATAGTAGTGCAATGAGACTCAGGGGGTTATCAGAGAGGATGAAAAATGCTGGGCAAAGGTATTCCTGGAAAAAGAATGACAGTGGCAATGTTGAAATAGTCCTCTCTTAGAATAATGAAAAGGAGTAGTGTAATGTGAAAACTCAGTTGATCAAACTGTCCATCACTAAACAGCTTCAGTTCAATAACTGCTGCTGCAGTAGTTTGGTAGTTATATATATTTTTTTTCTTTCTTTCTTTTTGAGAGAGAGAGACAGCTAAACCTTGCTTCTGAGTAAGTAGTCTTACTGGTGGCAGCTAACAAAAAATCTGTATATGTCTGGAAGGAAAACAGGGTGGCAAAGGAAAGATCTAGTTTGTCTTGCCAAGGGAAAGGAGTTTTTTAGCATATTTTTGAATACGCCTGAGATATTTGCAGTCTCTGAATTTTCCAGATTAAGAAAACCACAAAATCAATTGATTTATTCAATTTCCCACTAATACTGCTGTGTTAGGGTATGTTGCTTTCAGATCCCCTCTCCAGAGGTTAAGATGCTAAATACAATTATTGTTTTGTGATTATGCTATGAAAATATCATTCCATAATTGTATTGCTTTCTGTATTTTCACCTGCTCATTCACTACTGTCCGTCAGAGAATGATTAAGATAGAACTTCTATTTGACTGAGTATGGCTAGTTTCATGTTTTAGTTTTGGTTGAAATCAAAACATGCTTCTGAATTTTTATTTTTATTTTAACACAGACACCTCTATCATAACAAAGGAACAAAGCAAGATGCTTTTTAATATCCCACTGATAGAAATTGTAAGAATAGAAAAAAGAAATAGTCAACTATATGTCCTTGGATCCTCCAATTTGAAGGTGGTTCTGAGGATCTTTTACATTTAATTGGCATTTCTGTGGGTTTCTACTAGAGCACATAGATTTGTAGATGCCATTTATGTTTGACCTCTTTGGCAGCTGTTACAAAAATGTAACAAGACTGGAAAAGAAGAGACTGACTCCATACATTTACCAGAGTATTGAATGTAATGATTTCCTTTTTTCTCTTTCTTAAAGTGGTACATAAAAAGAGTATTTTTGAAACCACATAAGTAATTCTGCCTATCCTACGGCACTTGCTGGACATTTTTAATACAAAATTAATTTGTTAACCACTCCAGAATATTTCTTGAAAACAACTTATGCTCTGAAAGTTTGATTCCATTCTGAAAAGTGACAATACTTAAGTGTCACCTTTTAACTTATCAGATCTTTTCCATATGTGTTCAGAGTTTTACCTGCTGATTTCTGTGGCAAAAATATGTCTTTGGTGCTTGTTTTACTCATGTTCATCCTCTAGAAGTAGCACAGCTCCATGAAGAGATCTTGATTCTGCTCCTTTCTGTGTATATTTAACATTAGAAGTTCTTTCTGAGTTTTAATTAAAGGAGACATCAGAGATCCTCAAGAGACTGTATCTGACCTAGCGATGTTGTGCTAGTTTAATATATACATAGATGGAAGTGGAATTACTGAGATGTGATTACAGATCTAATTAGTTCTGCGCATACATTATTTACTGATGGTCATATAGCAGAGAGGAAAGATCCAGGCTGATTTCAAATGCAGAATAATTTTTTAGAATTGCTACTGGGAGAGGAACTGGAAAGCAAATTGCCCATGTCTAAAACAGATTTGATCTGAAATTTCAGAGAGACATTATCTTTTGAACTCCATGCTGCCATTTTTACAGGATTGCTTTTTTTAGAATAATTCTTTGGATTCCCAAGCAGTGAAGTGTGTCCAAAGAAGGACTACAAAGAGGGTGAAGGGTCCAGAGCACAAGTAGGATGAGGAGCAGCTGCAGGAGCTGGCATTGTGCACTCTGGAGCAAAGGAGGCCCAGCTCCCTGCAACTTCCCAAAAGGAGGTTGTAGCCAGGTGGGAGTTGGTCTCTTCTCCTTAGTAACAAGTGACAGGACAAGAGGAAACGGCCTCTTGGCCAGAGGCAAGTTACACCAGGGGAGGTTTAGATTGGATGTTAGGAAAGAATTCTTTATGTAAAGGTGTTGGAGTTTAAGTTTTCCTTGTTACCTGTAGAATTTTTCACATTGAGTTGCTAAGAAGCACTAATGACTAAGTACTTGAGACAGGGGAGGGGGAACTCCTCTGATTTTTGAGTTTCTCTCAGAAGAACAGAGACACCATGACATTAAAAGCAGGTAAAAAGAGAACAGAGGGCCATTGCTAACTCTCTCGCTTGGTCTTAGCTTCAGAAGAATAGGGTTTTTGCTACCACCGGTCTGGTAGCTCTTGTCCTCTGGAAGCCAGTGGGTAAGGGCTGCCTTGGTTCTAAATCTTAGTTTTTATCTAGGTAGGAAATGTTTGACTCCTCCCCCTGGGTGGAGCATCTCACTATGGGATGATGTAATTTTTATCATTCATGCAGTGGGAATCAATGGCCCATTAACAGAAGACATTTTTCTGGAGAAAGGATGGGTCGGAAAACATAAAGAATACTGCCCCATCTGTTTTTTAACAGATGGCCCATTAGCAGAGGATATCTCCCACAGAGATAAGGATCACTGCCCCACCTGGTTTCAACAGATGGTGGTAGAATACATACATTTGGGCACATCTTTACATTGTAACCCAGGACAATATTCCATGACATTCTCTGTCACTTTCATTGATGTTTGAAGTTTTATGCAGAAAAAAACAGCACTAAAAATCAGCTTTTAATTTAAGAAGGATAGGAGGGGTTCAAAATACAAGCTTTTTTTCCTTTTTTTTTTTCTTTTTAGTTACATGAAAGCACCCAAGTTTTCTCATGGAGAGTAACTAAAATTCTGTAATTTACCATAGGCTGGTATTTGGATGCTTGGTCTCTATTCAAATTTCCTGGCTTCAACAGAGCATAAATTTCTCACTAGGAAAAAATCAAAAATGTTTAATCATAAAAACATTCTTTTGTTACTCAGAAGCTTGGAAACTATGGAAATGAATATTTCATAGAAGGGAAAACCTATAATGGGATTAAAATTAAGAAGAAAGCATTTCACCTCTTCTCCAAAGCCCTTCAACCTCCCAATGTAGTACATTCGGATTCTTTAGTAGATTAAACAAATAGCAATTACATTGGAGGGTTCATAGGATTAGACTCATGCCTTATTATTCAGCTGAATGTAGTTTTAGAAATGAGTTATGACAGGATTTTCATATTTTCTGCTTGCTTTGCCTTTATGCACCATTTAATTTAAAAGTGTTATTTTGCAGCTGTTAGTGAAGTTTTCACCTAGAAAAGATCTATAGGCTTTTGTGAGTAGCTCTTGTTCACTCCCTGGATGACTACTTATTTTGATGAGAAAAATAAACACAGTGGGAAAGACTCTTAGATGAATTGTTTCTATCTCAAAATACTTTTCTACATTTCTATCATCCTCAATGCAGCAAAACTAAAAAAAAACCTTTCATAATTGCTGTGATATACTGCTTCTAATAGCCTGGTAAAAGGGAAAGAATAAAACTGAAATGCTAGCTCCTGTGACTGAACAGAGAACATAACATCAAAGATGAGTGGACGTGGAGAGTCAGGTTGAGTCAGCTCAGAAACTTCTGAAGCCAGCACTATGTTGGGACACAACATATCTGTGATATCCACAAAAGAAGCTGTGCTATTAATCTGTTGCTTTAAATCCATTCGTCTCTCAGGGGATTGCATGCAATTGATGTGACATCAGAATAAATAAATGATCTCAGTGTTATTCTTTGCTTAGTAGGCTATTATAGGGCTCATTGCTTCAGGCTGTTGACCAGCTTGTTGATGACATTTTTGTCCATCCATTAGGGAAAGGTGAATCAAGATTGGTTATTAACCATCCTGTTGTTGCTATGAGCCTCCCTTGCATATGGGATATAATCACAGCATCAGCGATGATGCTTCCAGCTTTAATATTGATTTTACATATGAAACAGAAATATAAGGAGCAGAAGCCATCTTCTGCCTCACCCAAACAGTTTGCTGTCTCCTGCTATTCATTATTATGGATCATTTTTAAGGGTCTCTTTTCAGTTCATTTGGAAGAATTTTGTGTTTCAGATTAAAATAATCCAGCCACGGGCATTGCTATTGTCCTGGAAATGCTCAGTCATCAGCACCTTAAGATGTCTCTGTATTCTGCTTGGATGCTGTCTCATCCGTGAAGTACTCCTCTTATCTCCTGAAGGTTGCACTCTGGATAACCTGGTCATTTTCTTTTCCCAGGAGCATGGGATTCATTTTGCCTAACTTTAGCATTGAAATCTTAGATGTTTAGTCAACAAATGGCTATCTGGGCCTACTGTAGTCCATGAAGGAGACCTCTTAACAGGCATTTGTAGAAGATGTTTGTCTGAGATAAAGAAGATAAATTGTTCTTTTGAACATCAGTTCCCACTGTCAACATAAGCAGTCTGGTCAGATACCTATATGTTGGGGCTTATTTTTTAACTAAGGAAAGATTAAGCCCATTCTATTTAACAGTATCTTCTGAGATAGTACACAGGCCTAGGCAACATGCAAGATGTAATGAATGGTAAATCAAAACAAAAATACTCAAAATTAAACCATACACTTAAAAATGGTATGCTAAAATATACAGATTGTATTAACTTTGGCATGTAAAGATAAACATATAATATCTATCTATCTATCTATCTATCTATCTATCTATCTATCTATCTATCTATCTATCTATCTCCTGACTTAACATCTAGATCCTTCTAGATAATAAATTCTAAGGAAAGATGAAATATTTGTTCTATTATTTCTCTCTACTTTAAATGCAATATTGTCTCGTCTATTATGTTACTTGAGATGACTCATATTTAATATATATGATTTTAGTCTGAAGGAAGTAAAGGAGTATGATTCCCATTTTACAGGTGACAAGGTGTGACAGGTCAACTAATGCCTGAATTTAGGCTCTGTTCTGATTCAATTTCACTATTTTTAAATGAAGAAAAATTGAATAAACTTAGAAGGACTTATAGTAGGGACTTGAGCTAATTTCCCACAATACAGCTTCACACACCAGATTCCCCCCTCCTTTTTTTTTCCCTGTTTATTGTTTGAGAAAGTCTGCTGGCTCATCAGTCTTAGTTTAGAGAGGGAGCATTTTTTCCTTGGAAGAATTTCACTATCCTATTGGACACAACAGCAGCATTTATGTACATTTCAGATGTAAACTAAATAGTCATCCAATTCTGAGAAGAAAAGTGGATAGAAATTACTTCTTTACCTTTGAGAGATGAGACACAAGGATGTTTTAAAATGTATATTCTTCTTTCCTCCTCGGTTTTTTGGTGTGAGAAGTTTACTTCTTTACTTATTTCTGTCCAAAATTTTCTTCTTTGTGTCTTCTCTTTTCCCCTGAACAGAATATTTTAAGGATTTGAACAGTGTATTTTTCCTTTGATTTTTTTCTTCCTGTTTTGGCACTGCCAAATATTTGCACTACTATCTACCTTTCAGTTTAATTCAGCGAGAAACTTAGTGTGCTGAGTATTCTAGTTGTGATTTTTCTCCCTGTTGATTCAGTAATTTCAAGAAAAACTTTCTCATTTGTAGCATCCCACCCTAATTTGTCTTTCTTTGCTGACCTGACATTATCACAATGGCACACTTGCCTAGTTTTAGATGGTAGAGAATCAGCTAAAGCTCTCCTAGTCAGTGGATAGCAGAACACAGAGCTTATAGAGGATCAGCCACTCTGAAGACTCTGCTCTCCTCCCTCCCTATGGGAAGGAGGCATGGCTTTGCTGACATGCCAGGTTCGAGGTGTGACGAGTCTGGGCCAATGAGTCTCTAGCTAATTAATTAGATGCTAACAAAGAGTTAACTACTGCAAAGGTATTGTTTAACAAGTATTTCAGGTAAGGATTACCTTTTGTGAATAACCTGGGAGTGGGCAGCAGCAGGGAAGTGCCATGCATAAAAACACAGATACTGGGAATGCTCTGTTTTCATTCAGAGCCCGAGTCAGCACAGGCCTTCCTAAATCTATGCTGCTGACATAAATACCTGTATACATTGTGCATGTAATTAATCATACTTCTAACCACATGATCAGCAGTTTCCCATTAATGTCAGTGAAGCTTGGGTCAAGCCTGAGTTAATTTATTCTTTTGGTTGCTATGAAGTCAAATTTGTTAAGAATTTCATTGGTTTAGCTTCTTCTCTGCTACCCCAAGAATGATATGGTAAAAATGAGACTGTTTAAATAGTACAGTCCAAACTGCATAATACCCATGGGCATATAGAAGCAACTTTGTGACTTCTTAATATTTTCTGCCAGTTTCTGTTAAGACTTTGGATTTAACGCAGTCATGGCTCAGGACTGACGCAAGATTCATTCTGCACTGCTGGTTGGGAAAGAGAATGAATTCTCTTTTCCTCTTTATTTTTCAACATTCAGACATTGGTAGGCTCCAACAGAGGACTTCCCGGTTCCCCTAAAAGGTTTGAAATGTGACAGCTCCAGAGACTTTAAAAAAGACCTGCAATCCCCTAAAAATCTCTATTGAGTGTGTTTCTTTTCGGCCAGTGATAGTGGCAGGCTGCTGGTCTCTTCAAAGCAGGTCCTGTGGTCAGAAAGGTGCTTGCCTCCCATCCAAGGATAAATGTCTGTCAACAAAGTGGTTCATTATCATTCTGCTGTGAAGATGGAAGAAATCTTCCTGTAGTGACACAGCACTGGCAAGGTTGGTGAAACAGAGAGAAAGAAAAGAGTTTGCAAGGTGTTTGCTCTCAATCAGGGAAATTAAAGGTGGCTTGTGTTCTAAAATATTAAATAGTGATTTAATCAGCAGTGAGATATGTAAATGATCTTAATCAGAAATACATATTATTCTTTGACTTTAAAGCACAAAATGAAAAATTAAAGCAATCTTAGAGGATATGTAATCAGCAAGGAATAATATGTTGGAAAATGAGCCTGGTGTTGTAATTGGTGTATGCAATTAAAATTAATTAATTTTAGTTAGCATACATGCATGCAAATATGAAATCAACGAATTTCAGATATTAAAATCATAATTACAGTGATACTATTGCCAGAGCTAGTGACAGAGGAATTGACTTTCAATGGTAAATACTTGCTCTTTAGGTTTGAGGTCTGTTCTCTTTGCTACCATGTCAGGCTGAAACATAATGATCAAAGCTATTTGATTGGGCATGATTAAACAAATGTTTAGATTCCCCCTCATTTTGACTTGTGCTTCCTAGCTTCTCAGCTATATGAGTTATGCTCACCTCTGGGGTAACTGCAAGACATTTTTTGATCAAATGCAATTTGAGTTTAAGAAGTACCCACCCACTCACTCACTGGTTGATAGATTTCCCCCCTGGCCCCTGCCTGATTGCTTTCTCTGTCTCTTTGCTAATATAGTCATGAGGAGATGTGCTGTAAGCCAACTCATGGAATGATCTGGCTTTTAAAAAAAATCTCTCTACTTTTTCTGCAGATTCTCTAATAACTGTTCAAACAAAGTGATTTTCTTTATTTCACCTACAAATAAAACCCTCAATGCTTGCAACAAAATTACTTCACTATATTAAATTCCAGTGTTAGGAAATTGTACAGAGTAGCAGCCCTCTCAGCTCTGGTCAAAATTTGCTTTAAGTTCCTTGCTTTGGAGACTGACAACATATTTTTATAAAAGCTCCTGCTTTTCCAAAAGTCATCCAAGGTAATGTAAGAGCAATTGTAACACTGAATGATTATATTGCTACCAAAATGAATAAAAAGTCTGAAATGACAGGAGTACCAACGACTACAGCTATTATTAAATACTAGAGAAGGTACATTATACTTTAACATTTTTTTGATCCAGTTTAGCCTGGCAATCAGCACTACATTAATCCCCTTCAGATTATATATGCAACCCAAATCAGAAAGCAGACCCCTATTGGTTCCAAGTGTATTAAAATAAAAGCCTTTATAACAGCTTTAAAGTAAGCTTCCTTGTTCTCCCATGGTACAAACGTACCTGCAAGAAGAATTCAAGGACATTTGCTAAGAGAAGGAAAGGAAAGATGTGCTGATGAGTGAAAAGGAGGGCAGAGCTCCCTTGCCTGCTTCAGTTTCTGCATACCTGCATAATCAGCACACTGTATTCTGCCATGCCTCTGTTTATCATTTACTCCAATATTCTTTCCTGTTCTGGCAGTCTTTTAACTGAAAATATGTTTTCTTACTAAAGTATCCAGGTATTTAAAAGCAGCCGTTTCTGATATGGAGTATCTGTGAAGGCTTGCCCAGATTACAGGAGCAAGGTGCATGGAGAGGGTGCAGTTATCCCTGAGGGACAATTAGGCAGATACCACAGCCTGAACACTTTTTTGCTCAGCCTGTTGATTTGGTGAGGAGAGAGAAGTTGCATTTACTCTGGCTTCCTCTGCCTATTCCTGCCTATTTCAGATATCTGTAGGTTTTTATTTTGACATCCCTTCCCTCTCATTTGCACAGTAGCCTGCTAGTGTGCACACTGTATGCTAAATGCAAATTAATGTATTGATGAAATGATAATTAGGTGATGTAGGTAGTCTGTGCAGAAAGACCATGTTTGTATAAAAATGGAACCTGAGCAGAGTCATAAAACCACCAGAAAAATTCCTGATTTGTCTAAGCATTTCCACTTTTATCTGCTGCATGCAATAGTAACAGGGATCAAAGCAGCTAATTTTTCATCGTCTCAGGACAAAGGTGCTTGTTTGATTCAGCTTCAAGGGCTACATGCACAATCAGACGCCTGGACATACTGAAATGCTTCAACAAAGTTCATTGGGAGGAAGCTGCCTGCATGGAAAGAAAAAGATTGAGAAAGGAAATAAAAAATAGAATGGGACATGAATACACTCTGAGGTCACAGAAAGGTCTAAAAGGGGAAGAAAATATACAGAAAGACACTTAGAATGGAAATATAGTTGCAGTTAAAACAGAGACATTACTTAGGTTTAATGAAGCTGAATTTAATCAAGAAGGAATTGAACAAACTGCTTGATGATTGCACATTGTAATGTAACAACATGGTGTGACAACTTTGCAGAATGATGCAAATGCTGTCCCTGCCTCCAACAGAGATGGAGGTGGAGCAGGCCACCTGTACACTGGCCCCGCTCTTTTCCATGTGAGGAGGGGTCAAGTCTCTAGGGCCCTCTTTCCCTGGCAAGTGTGGATCTCAGGTGCAGGAACAGCAAGGGAGAGGACTGCCTTGGGGCACTGTGTAGCAGCCAGCTAAAAGTGAGAAGAGTCAAACTGGGATAAGCTGAATGATTAAATCTCCTTTATTCACCGGGCCATCGCTTTCTCAAAGGATCTTCTGCGTATTTTCTCCAAGATGTAAACCTAAGCTCTGCTGGCCACATGTCGAATGTTAGGCATGGTCAGCCCAAATTCTGTGTAGAGAACTGTGCCTGTGTGCATGCACTTGCACTGCACAGTCCCTGCACAGACATCAAACAAGCCGTGTGACACTTTGGCCACCCTGCTGTCACCTCTCCCACTAGAGTGTTGCCCCAAATGAGTGCTCAAAAAGTAGGGTAATGAAAAAGTAAATACACATCTACAGTTTTCTGGGGTCAAACCTCTGACTTTGAGGACAGCTTTGTTTCACACTAACAATTCTGCATCTTACTTTATTTATACTTGCTTTAGCTGCTCCACTTCTAACAGTGTGGTTCCTGGCATGCTGATATAAGGTGCTGAGAAAACGTGTGCATCTATGGCCCCACGCATTCTACTTCCTGCAAGGTTGCAGTGCAAAGACAGTGATTTAAATGCAGGGACAACAATTCAATCATGCTGACTCTGTGGATCTGCTGCTCTGCTCTCTCAGGCTGGTTATCTGTCCAGTGCTCCATGCCAGCTGTGCTCAGCGCTGGCTGGCATGACACTATTGTTCACGTTTGCCTTTTGGCAGAATAGTGGATCTCAGAGAAAAACAAGAGCATCTGAGGAGGTGTGTGCTTGCAACATATTTCTGTGGCAAGTAGCTTTTGCTGATGCAAACATGAAGAGAGACTGGTGAGACTCCACAGTGTGTAACACAGTGGCCATGAAATTTGAATGAAAGGAAGAAGAGATAAAATTTCATTTCCTGTCTTGGTATTTGGGCAACAGATGTAAAGAAGTTAGTGATTTTGTGATGTGGCTATACAGATCTAGTGAAATTTCACTTTCACATGGCAGAAGGTACCAGCACAGCTAAGATACAGGTTTTGTTTTCTTTTTTTCTGAGTGACTGAAAACAAAGGGACTGAACTCTGCTGCTTTAGAATGCAGATGTATTACTCTCATCAAATTTTACTATCAAGTTTGGAGGTAGAGTTTATGGCAGGCCATTATTTCATTTTTATGCCCAGGGAACTTTTGCATAGTTCTTCAGGAAGGAATGCTTTTAAAGTCACCTTATTTTGCCCCCTTTTCCATCAACAACTGTTGTTGGTAGTTGCAATAAAAACAAATTCTGATGTGTGAAAATAACATGCTCTGTTTGCTTTTCAACATGGAGACATTAAAGGAAATAGTGTGATAATTATGAATTTTGCTCTTTTAAGTGAATCTACACATTTTTCATCTGTCCCTACTCCTCATTTTCCTGCAAAAGACGTTTTTCTTTTTATCTCATGTTTGTCTGATATCTATCTCATGATGCTAGAAATACCTGTCCTGTTCTTCTAACCAAAGCATAAAATAAATGCAAGCAACATAATCTTGAATTAATATGAATATCTGAGGGAGGAAGAGATGGGTCACTCTAACATCATAGCCTTTTATGAGAATAGTACTACAATTTGATCAAAAGGAATAAGCTTTGCTTAAGATTTCCTGACTCATTGAAATTATTTTGGGGGTATTGAAATTAAAGCTATGAAGAGAAACTACTTTATTGCTTGCATTACATTGTGTTGTGACCAGTCATCAGGGAATTTAATCATCACCTTCTAATGTTAGGAAAAATGAATATTTAAAGGCAGGGTATGGTGACATCAGTTCAGTGGTATTTTAGGAACCTAGCTGCTTTGCCTGCTGCAGAAATTTTGTGTCTCAAACTTTGTGGTTAGACCCTCTTGCCATAAGTAATAGTGAGGCTTTGGAGATAATAGAAGATTGCTCTTGGTCCAAATGTTTGTAGCATGAAATAGTGAGGTATTGGCAAAACAACAGGAAGGAAAGTTATATGGCTGATAGTATACTTATTGTTTGATCAAGTGAGGAAGTCAGATGAAATATGTAAATAGAATATGGATTTTGTGTCAGTTAGGGATTGAAATGGGCCAGTATTTAATTGCACTGTATTGTTGCTTCTCAGACTTAAAACAGACATAATGAGACTTTTTAAACATATAGACTGCAGGAAAAAAATGTTTTATTAAGTATTCTTAAATTTTCATTTTGACCCCAGGTAATAGTGTAGAACAATGGTGATCATGGATGTTGAAAAGTCAGGTGGCTGTCGCTCATAAGATTTTCAAAAATTGGTTAGGTTAATGTGGTGACTGGATCATTTAATCTGATGCCTCAAGGAACATAAAGAAAATGCCAAGTCTGGTGTGACAAGTGAAAAAACTTTTGTTCTTAGAGTCTCCAGCCTGCATTTGCTAAATTCCTGGTACTGAATTGCCTTTTGGAGGTTGTACTTTCTGAAAGTGATGAGAAGTACAAATATGGTTGAAGCTACACAGGTGAAAAGTATATTGTAAAAGGAAACTAAGGATTAGCAGAGGAATTGAATTCTTAGTACTGGCTGGCTTTTAAGTGATTTGTGGGCAGGTTGAATAGTCTTGTGTCATATCCTATTCTAGAATCCTAAATATTTGTTAGCAGTTGCTCTGCTAATGCCTCTGTTGAGGAAAGGATGTATCATTTCTTGACAGGTCTGCATGCCTGACTTGGAATACTTTCCGGTCCATGCTGCCAGAGGCTATTCAGCTTCCCCAGGGCCGGACCAAAACGAGCAGATGGTTACTGAAGTAAGAGGGGGTATTCCTCCAGCTAAGAGTTTCCAGAAAACAAGAGCCTTTTGTCTGGGGTGTTCCTTCTCACCAGATGAGCTTTGGGTCTTAGATAATGCTGACACCATACCTATGCCAGCAGCTCAGTATGCTGCTAAGTTTCTCAGCAGGTGGGTAACAGGAGAGACTCAAAGAATACCTGGAAGCATTTCATTTGGCACAGTGCATCTTAAATCAAAGCTGTAGATGTGTAAGGCATTTTCAACTGGCTAAAACAGTTGTAGACACTATATCTTCAGCTGGGAATCTACAGACTGACCTGTGTAACTTAATTTCACTGCAGTCCTTCAGGTTGAAACTCCAAACTGACCATCTCAAATCTCTCATTTAAGAGTCTTAGAAGCCTCAAGTCGACTTAACATGCACAAAACAATAGCAATAAATTCCTGGAAAACCAATGCAAGTGTACAAAGGACTTCTACATCTGACATGGTTTATATTAAATCTATCATTATCAAACGCAAATGTGGCAACTCATCCTTTTTTTCAGTTTCTTGTAATTTGCTTGTAATTTTACCAAACTTCAGCAAGTTGGGCAAACATTTTTTGTGCTCGGTGTTTGCTTTAGACTGACAATTTGATGATAGTGCTGGTGTTTTGTTTTCTGCTTTATGATATTTAAAGGAGCTTAATATACCTTTTGTCATTCTCAAGTTTTAACATTTATATTTCTTCTTATAGCTCAGAATTTTTGGACTGTTACTATTTTGTGCTGAAAGACACAAAAGAAAGCCTCTCACTGTCATTTAAAGGTTAATTGGTGTGTTCTTTGGGGCATTCATCTTAGGTCAGCAATGCCCAGATGACAAAAGAAAAATGTGTTTAATTCAATGTACTGACTTGGCAAAACAATGGCCTTTGATTGGGCTGAGATTTCAGTGTAATTTCCCTGCTTCCTTGAAACAAATGGAGAAGCCTCCAAATGCAATGCAGATTCCTTCTCCTGTGTTAGACCCACCTCAAAGATCACATGCAACTTTGCTCATACCCTTGTGCCTGTTTATCACTGTGGATCTAAACACTGCCAGCATTTGGGGTCTTTAATCTGATAAATCTGACAAGAGATGCTTATGCATACCATTAGGAAGGCAATATTCCATATGCTCTCTAATTGGTTTGAATTTATCCTATTATTTCAGCATTTAAATGTTGCTGAACGTAATTTAGATGTGTCAGGCTCATAAAGTGTAGGCTCTGGTGGGAGTTCATTATTGAAAAAAGACACATCCAGCAAGGCTTTTTCTGGCTCCAGGCCCAAGCCCTCATCATTTTGCATACCTTGCGTGTAACTTTTGTCAACTAGCTGTACTCCTACAACTGTGCTGAAGTACTCTCTGACATATTCTTTTCATTTCTTCCCTTCCAGTATAATTTCTTTTTTTTCCATCTCGCATGGTGTGTATATAATTTGTTGATTTAAGAGAATGATAGTTCATTCAGAATGTGTGGTTGATGTAACCAGGCCAAACAAAACACGCTTTTGTAAGTGTCCTGGTTTGAAAGGACAGGTGTGTGCTTGGGAAAAAGCAGGGCCTTTCCTTGAAATGGAGAAAGTAAAATCCCTCCCTCTGAATTAGTATAATTTTGAAATTCCTTAATTTTCTTTGCTCTCAGACAAAGATATGGGAATAGGAATAACAGTTCTTTACTAATACATATAACAAGGCAAAACAAAACCTCAACAAATATGAAATTAACAACAAACAGAACAGGAACCCAGTAACAGTTCTTTTGGTTGTAGGCACTTTTCCCCTTTTGTGCAGTTTCTGTCACTGTTGGCAGTGAGCTGTGGCAGGTTCCCGGTGGACAGGGACAGATGCGGCAATCCCACGTGGGGGTTATGGCTGTGTCCCAGATGGGAAGGGTGGAGGAGAGACTCTGCTCACAAATCCTTGTAGCAGTGTCAGTCCTGGTGCTCCAATAGAATGCTTGGAAATAGCAAACTGAAGCACGAGAGCATCCTAGCAGGGATACAGGGTCCAACACCAGAAGAGGCAGCTCCCGGTATTGGGATGTTTTTCCAGTGGCGTTCCTCTGAGAGCCAAAAACAAGCGAGTGCCAGCAACTGGCCCCCACTCTCCTTTACTTGCTTTGAATCTCGAGGTCTTCCTCCCCTCCCTCCCCCCACCCTCTGAGAGAAACTCCCAAAAAAACAGGGAGGCTCTCCCTTGCCTCTCTCAAGTTCTCAAGGACCTAGCCATCACTGTTCCTTAGCATGTCAGTGGGAAAAAAATTCAATGGGCAGAAAGGAAAGGAAAAAACCAACCCCCAACAGTGAGGATGCTGGAAGATGTGAACATTATCGTTTGTATTAGTGACTGCCTGGATAATGCAATGAAACCTGACAGTCAGTATCTTCTAATCTGGGTGTTGTGGCTGGTACTACCATCCAGTTATTGAAACTGATATAAGATGAACTTGTTTTTCCTCTTATGGGAATGCACAGTCAGTGGACATGGCAAACACTGAGAGCTTTTCTTATTTTTTAAATCTCATTTGATCTCTAAAGGGGGAATTTGAATGCAATATGAAGGTTTGGAACTGCACAGCTTTTTGTCATATTTCTGTAACTGTAAAAATCTCTCTGAAGAACAACTTGAGCTCCATGGCAGAACAGGTGTGAAAGCAGGCTAATACTTCCAGCACATGTGCACTTGCATGGCACAGTGGGTGATGAATGAGCCAAACTCCAAGGAATTTGGTTTTCATCATATATCTCAGTAAGAAAAGTTTTTATATGGCTGTCTTACAAATATTAATAAGCAAAATTCAATCCTCTGCTGAGCTTTAAGGAGCAAAAATCTTTATATCCACCCCACTTCAAATAGCCTTCCCCTTTTATAAGGTGCAGACATTTGTAATGGTTTATACTCCTGCTTTAATGGCAGCCTTAGTCTCTTAAAGAGGAATAATTTTCCCTCTAGGCAGATTCCCTGATTCCAACAGCTTTGTGCAGTTTCTTTACAGTATCATCACATTTTTAACTACAAAGAAGTAAGAAATGGTTTTCGGGTGAGGTATGACTTTTATTAGACTTGCACCAAAATAAAAAATTAGGCAAGCATGTGCCTGACAGCCTGCCTTGCTTGTATTGACCATCTGATTCGAGGAGAAGAGATGTGTTGTAGACAGCTACAAAACAATGACCTCACAGACACATGTGAATTATGACGAATAGGACTTGCAAACATGCTTCGGGCCTCACACACTTTTCTCACATTTTTCACTGAGTTAGACTTGTGATGTGGAGAGGAAAGAACTTCTCTGGATGTTTGAGAGACAGTGTCTAGCATATTTTCTGCCTTAACACATACTGTCTTGATGTCACATTCACAAAGCACACCGCCAATATTACATTTTAACTATTCCTGAATATGCACTTTGGAGATAACCCTGAATTTCTTTTCATCACTCTTGGTAAAGCCCCTGGTTCAAGTACACTAGGTTGGATTTCTTGAGGATGAGGCAGATGGTGGTATTCTCCATCCTCTAATATGTCTGCCTGCAGCAGTTATAGGTGCATATGGAGTCTGAAAATCCTTGCTCTCTGAGCTAGATTAGCAGTTAGAGAGACTAGGTGCAAAACAGGCTTGCTAGAATTAACATAGTGTATTTTCATTTATCTAGAGTTAGGAAGCATATAGATTATGAAGTTGTAGTAATTAAAGCCTTTCAATATATTTCTTCTTATCCTGAAAGGTTTGGTGCTAGATATTGCCTGCTGACCTCCATCTCTGCTATGAATTGAGTAGAATTCCCTGCTGAACCTTCTTTTTCTCTCTTTTTTCCATCTCTTACAGCATGACTCACTGTTGTCAGTTGACATTCTTGTTGGTAACTTACTCTCTTCTCTGGCTTGAGGCTCTGTAACTGTTAAATTACTTCTCATACTATGCTTAATAACAGAAAACCATTTTAATATCTAGGTAGACAGACTTTTCCAAACTGATAGCCCAGACAAATCCTTTGAAGATAAATCTTTGAAGATGTTCACCTCAGCTGCTTTATCCTTGCCTTTTTATTCTAATTTGTCATTTGTTTCCAGAGAATTTAATTACTCCTGTCCTGTAGTTTAACTCTAGCTACAGAGATGGGACAATATCTCTAAGATAAACACATGATAAAATTTTCCACACCATGCTACTGCACTACTTCCAGTGAAGGAAGATGTTCTATTAGTCTATAGTTTCCAGGAGACTTTCTACCAGTCTCCAAGATAGATAAATGTCTTTTCTTTATATAGAATCATGGAACCATTCAAACTCAACTCTAAACTATACCCCCAAGTGCTACATCTACACTTTTTTTGACTGCTTCCACCAATGGTGATTCTACCACTTTCCTAGGAAGCCTGTTCCAAAGCTTAACAACACTTTAAATGATAAAATTTTTCCTAATGTCTAATCTAAACCTCCTCTGTTGCAACTTGAAGTAATTTCCTCTTGTTCTGTTACTTGTTACCTGAGAAAAGAGACTGACACTTGCCTTGCTAAAACCGTCTTTTAGGTTGTTGTACAGAGTAATAAGGTCCTCCCTGAGCCTCCTCCTCACCACTCCTTCTGTCACTCCTCTTAAGACTTGTGCTCCAGACCCTTAACCAGCTTTGTTGCCCTTTTCTGGACACAGTCTAGCAACTCAAGGTCTTTCTTGAGGGGAAGGGCTCAAACTGAACACAGCATTTGAGGTGTGGCCTCAGTAGTGCTGAGTACAGAGGGACAGTCCTTGCCGTAGCACTGCTGGCCACCATTTCTGATACCAGCCAGGATGCCATTGTACTTCTTGTCCACCTGGGGAATGTAACTAAAAGCATAACCTGATCTCCATTTGAAAATAACTTTTGTTTCACGTCTCTTATCTTTATAACATCTTTTTGTCTTTGATCAATTTAATCTGCCTTATGCAAACTACTTTTTTTTCAGTACATTAGAATGAAGTGCATCACTTTTGAAATTCATATCACAGAACATCACCATCATCACCATTTGAGCACTGTAGTTTTAAATTTTTTTTTCTTATAGTCCACTTTGACTTATAATCAGGTGAGTTTTTTATTATTATTGTTACTTCTAAGAGATGAATGCATTGAACAATGCACAGATGTCATTAACCTGGTAAGTAGTGTCAGAAATAACAAGGAGATAAATGCTGGAACAACTCATACTTTCTTCTCCCTGGATTAAAAATTCATCCTCCCAGTGGCCTCTCTATGTGAGTATATGCAATTAGAACATACACTTGCAACTAACTGGTCCTGATGCATGGGAAGTGAGTAGTAATAATGACTGATTTTTAAATAGCTATATGTAGAAGAATTTGAAAATCTATTGACCTATGAAATATTGACCATGCTGACTGCTGAACAATGAAAGGAGTTTTTCCTTGGTCAAGGGGCATGGTTGTGGCTGTCAGGCCCAGAAAAACCTTTTGTGAAGATTTTTCCAGTCCAACCTTCTCAGGCTGAGCTAGGGATTTTCCCAAGCTAGCAGTTTTTCTCCAATGTAAACATAAGAGAGGAACTGAAAGCAAAGATAAGCCACCTGCTGGATATGTGAGAAAAGCCTGGGAAATAAGCGTTGCTTTCCCTAGACCAATAAGCTACTACTTTGTCTTGAGTTAGTGTCCTAAGTGTATTTAAGCAAGGTGTGTTAGAATAAAGTTGTCTCCTTTCTATCTTGAGAGAGACCATGTAGCTGTGCATCTCATTTCTACCTCTCCAAGGGTTAATTCCCTGACATACAGCCACACACGGTGTGTTCTGCAATGAGCTGAGTTTGACACAAGGAAACAGCTGGAAAAACAGACAGCTTCTCTCAATAGCAACAGGTTGATCATAATAGTCCAGGCTCAGTAAATAATTCAAAAGTCACTAAGTTAATTAATGGCTTTAAATGGGAGAAAGGGACGTTTGGATTTACAAGGAACCACAATGTATTTTTCTGTTTAAATTATCACTCTGATTGTTTAAATGTCTCATGGACATTAGGAAAAAAAGGTGAACTTTGTTTTTGCAATTTTAACAGCAATTACAAATCTCTGTAACAGAGTGCACTATCTTGTCAATCAAACTGACTAATGAGATCAGCAAAAGAGTGGATAGCCAGGGAACAATACCCACTTGACTGACAAGTCCCTACGAACTCTTTTGAGTATACAGGTAGTAGAAAAGAAAAAGAAAAATTAAAATATTTTCTAACTCTTTAGGGCAAGGACAGTAGGAAATTTGGAGGTTTTAGTCATAGTAGGGTGATGCAAATGAAGCTCATCTTAAACAGTGAAAGATGAGGGAGTTTTTTTCCCCAAGAGCCTCTAGGTAGTTTGACCACTTACATATTCCAAGTATGTATTTGTGCACACCTAATCCAGACTCAACCACGGCAGAAGAGACAGCCTCCTAAAGAGCACTTTATTTCCTCATCAGCTTTTACCTGTGAAGTTCAATGGCAGTCAGGTTTGTGGAGCATGAGTACAGACATGGAATACAAAGGACCATCTAATCTTTTTGAGTGTACTGGCATTCTCAACACACTGCATGTGTGGCAAAATGCTTTTTCTAAACATCATGACATGGCTGCTGGAGCTCTGAGGTCCCCATAAGTGGCTGCACAGCTCTCAGGCAATGCTGAATATTGTGGTGCTTGTGTCTCTTTGCAGTTGTACTGCTAAACACAATTAACCTTGCAATACAGCACAGGAGAGAATTTAACCAAAATGGATATATTCAGGCAGCTTCATCTTTGAATAGTTTTAAATAAAATATGAGACTCTAAATATTTTGATTTTGCTTGGTCCCAAAGCAAATAATTTGTACAATCACTAGTTTCGCAAAATTTCCATAACCAGCATAAGTCGAGTAGGAACAGATTGAAGTTTTTCTCAAGATTACTCCCATTTCCTAAAACCCAAAACCTAGGAAAGCTGGCAAATATGATACGACCTCTAGGCTTGTAACAGGCAGATTTGCAGTGTTTGAAGGGTTTAATTATATGACATACACATGAAAAATCTAGAATACTTGAGCCATGTGGTTCCAATAAAATACTGTTGGTTTTTTTTTTAATGCAGCCAGCTGAAAACCCACAAAGTTAGGAACAAACTCATGTACACCATATGTACTGAACCAAATTTGTGAAATGCGTTCCTCTGACTGTGAGTAAAGAGACACATATGAAGCACAGTGTAACACCATATGCAGAAAGATTGGATTTAGTACTGGTTTGGGTGGTCTGTGATAGTGCCTCTCATAGTGTGTACATTCTAGCAACACACCCTTCTGCCCCAAATATTCAGTCTACATATAAAACATGTGTATAGTCCTTTATCTGCTGAGAAATGGAGTAGTGAACAGGAATATGGAAGGGATATTCCCTTCATTATAGAGCACCTGTGAAATTGTTCCTGTTGTTCAAAGATAGGTTAAAAAGTACAACTCAAATTTCAGTCTATTCCTATCTACAAAAGGAGCACCAAAAATGCAGTTTCAAGTAAAGCAGGAAAAAAGACAAGACCAAAGGTGATCTTTCGGAGGTACAGATTACCAAGAAATGCATACTTTAGAAAAAGTTTCATCAAGAGTATAGACCCTTATGATTTTTGTGCTATAACCATGTAATATTGGGCTTGATTTCAAGAATCACAGGGTGAAAATCAAAATTATACAGAAGGTCATACAAATGGCTTTCAGTAGCCCCATCTAGCCTTAAAATCTCTGGGCTCAGTGATTTTCCACAGCTGCAGTGTGTGCAAACAGACATAATATTCTTGATATTGCTTCCTGCATTCCTTTCCGCTGCTCATGAATAAACACCTCCCTCACTGAGGATTTTTCAATGCAACTGAATATGAGTTTATTTTGTGAATAACTTCAGATGTGATAGCTACTGTTTGTTTCCACTGGGAAGCTCCAGCTGCTCCCATTCTGCCTGAGCAGAGGGCAGAGGGTCCAGCCCAGGGGCCTGCAAGATATTAGCCTGTGCATAGATTTGTATCTTTGTGGGAACAGAATATGGAATTTAACATAGGGGGAGGAAAAATGTGTCCTGGGGAAGTTGTTTCATAGCGTATCTTGGTCTCCTGGGAAGTGTGGGTTGAGAAGTAAGCATTAGTCCCACGGCAAATAAATTTATAGCCTGTCAAAGATAAAAGAAAGATGCAATATAGAACAGCATTAAGCTCACTATAATTATATGTCAGTGTGATAACTGCATCTCTCTCTGCCTTTGACACACTTTGGTATGTGTGTTAGCATGCAGGTGCTCAGTTTTGTAGGTGCATTGCTGTGTGACAGGCAAAACAGGGACTTGCATGTCCTCAGGTCACTTTTTTGTGTTGTACACTTTTCACCTGGGGACACCTAAGGACATAATATGGCCCCCAACTTCAGAACATTATCCTGTAAGATAAGTGTACAGTGAAGTGTGAAGTTAATTACCTTGCTGGGGCTTCCACCAGACTTAATGCCGCCAAGCTAAACTAGGCCAAGGTGAGCTGGGGATGGGATCATAAAGGGATCACAACTGCTGTTTTACCAGCAGTAAAACTAATAAGAGTCAAACTTCTGACACGACTGTCAATATCCTGTTTTCTGAACCACACAGGAGGAGGAAGAAATAGAGAATGAGATGGCTATAAATGGACTGATGAATTAACTATGGTCCTAGATTGAAATGCATGTTTTTCTTTTCTGCAGGTGTAGCACTTGTCAACAATTTGCTGTTTCAAAACTGTCAGAGTTTTTATGAAGGAGTGCATACATGTTGAGCAAATTTCCAGAGTGTTTATTGTACTTAGAAAACTTACTGTTTTGTTACCAGGCCTGAGGTCACTTGGAGAACTGTGAAGCAGAGTATTTTAGAGGATTCAATTTCCTATCTTCTAGAATTAAACACACACACACACACATTAATTAATTAATAATTAATTATATAGATTTCCCTTGTGTACAAGCTCTTACATCTCTGAATTGCAGTTTCAAATGATACAACAGTATTTTTGGAAATAAGTGTTTTCCTTCAAGCTAGTTTCCAACTCTTGCCCAGCTCTAGATTTTCAGGATGTCTATGGGTGAAAAGTGAGAATTAGGAATTGAGGGGAGAGTTTCTGAGGCACAGGTTATCTTGGGAGGACCATAATGGACTAATTGAAGTGTGGACAAAGACTCTAGCAATAAGGATATTTTTGCATGGTGAGACAAGATGCCTTTAAACTCAATGAGATTTTGACTAAGTGAAGCTTTTTTCTCTGAAGAGGCAAAATGTTTCTCTTTGCTCCTCCCATTCTGTTACTTCAGCTCCTCCTTCAAACAATGGATTCAGGTTCCTATCTTTCATGTGCTCACCCACCACTTAAGAACAGTTTCACTGCCTTACAAAATTCTCACTGTCTTCAATGGTATGAGATTATGTCCTTGCACCATGATGTTGCTTTGTCTCCTGCATGAATACCACTTACTAAGAGAACTAATACACTTACTAAGAGAATACCACTTACTAGAGAGCTCTGTATTGGTTTCTGCATGTCAGGAAAGGAGGATGAATAGCCACCTTTTTGCTTACAGTGAACAACAATTCGTTAAGTTGCAAAAATAAGTATGATGCATTCCTTCGAAATTGAATGTTCACTTGGATAACTCCATCATAGAATTAGTTAATGCCTAGATATGGCATACCTGGAATGGAAAATAATTAAATTATTTCAAGGAAATGCTTAGTTTTTAGTTGTTACTTATATATAAATTAAAGCCAATGCAGTATTTTCTGTGGATCCCCTCAATCTGAACATTGCTCCTACCCTGTGAATAGCTCTACATTGTCACTGGAAAAATCACAACATCCACTTTAAAGCTATGTTTCTACTCAGCCAGGCCCATTATTAATTATGTAGATTTGAAGAAATTTGTTCATTGTACACACTTGATAACATGGCTTTTCCTATATTTCTATATAATACTGCAAAATAATACAGCTATACTAGTTTTTCACAGGCTGTTGATGAAGGAAAGTTACCATTGCCATGTATTTCATGACATTTGAAAATAAGGTCTTTTACAAAAAAGGAGAGGAGGGGAAGAGTAAGAAAAAGAAAGCCTGCTGCTCTGTTGGGAGAAAGTTTCCTTTTTGTCTAATGTATTTTCCCAGAACAATGCAGGCTTGCTCTTCAGTCACCAGAGCTGTGCTCATGATTCTGAAAGATAGTCCTCTGCATTTGGCATGAATGCTCTCCTCTCACTCTTCTGCTTGGCAATGTTGGAATTTTTTCTAACTCTGTAAAACTTGAGCCAGCACTCTCTCTTCCCACTCCAGTTTTGTCTCTGTGCATCAAATTATCATTTTTTAAAAGGCACTATGAAGGAAGAAAACATTTGCTTTAGAATGCCATTATATGTGGCATTACCAAGATAGAGTTTAGTGTAAGCTAAATATTTAAAAGAAAAATTATCTCTAGGATTCATTCTGGGAAAGAAAGATACATAGTTTAGGGATTTTTATTTTTTTAAAGAAATCTAAGTGTATGCTTCTGCCTATGAAAAAAGTATGAAGTAAATGTCTCTGTTTTTAGCCAAAACCTTTTTTAGTGCAAATTGCACATATGGTGTCAAAGAAATACCAACTGAATAAGTGCTGCTTTCATTGACTTACAGGGCAAAATGAATGGGAAAAGAAAGAAGTGCAGAAGGATTTTTAGGCCATGCAAGTAACAGAACCAAGAGAGGTGCGAATTGTTTCAATTTAATTAATTTTCCATAAGCATAGGCATATCCTACTTTCAGTATTTCTATTACAGGAATCTTCCATTTTTCTATGGAGTCATTTCTGTTGCTTTTTATTGTGCATTAATCTAGTGGTGTTTCACAAGGGAGTAAGAAGATATGTTCATCTTACACAATGCAATCTCAAGCTTGGTGTGTGCTCCCCAAGCTGAGCACTTTAGCTTTGCCTAAATAAGCATAATTAGAATTAAAAAAACCTCATAAGCATAAAATTAACCATAATGAACAACTTGGTCCGTGTGACTAGATGGCTCCACGTTGCATTCTGTTGGTGTCCGTAGCTTCCACCCAGAATGTGCTTTCACGAAGATGGCTTTATCAGCAGATACTCATGGAGGTGGATATTCGCGCCAATACTTGTGGCTTCTTCTCCATCAGAGTTTGAGAATGAGCATTTCTTTATGCAGTGTGGAAGTACGCATGTAGGAAGGAGTTGAAGAGAATACAGTTATCTGGCTAAAGAAATAACACCACCCATGTTTTCAGTATTAATTCAGTGTGCATGGCAAGATTTCTCACCAGCATTGGAAAACTTACTTTATCCTTTAAAAGGAGTGAGTTTTATTTTTTGCAGTCAGAAGCAACAACAACTGAAAAACCTGCAGTACTGGTGTTTGCATCCCCCTGGCTCAGCTTGTGTCACTGACACAGAGGGAGGCATATTTCAGCCAAAGAAACAAAAGCACATGTAGGGAAAAAAACCTTTCCTGATGACATTAGCTACCTAGAAGTTGGCCAGCATATGAGGTCAGTGGGAGGTCATGTTGGCTCTCTTCAGGCTGCCTGGGAATGGTTTGGCAGGGATTAACTGGCTGCAGCTATGCTGCCACTTCTGGCCTGAGTGACAATTTGGCAGGGCGCTCAGGTGCAAAAAGCAGAGCAGCAATCTGTTCTCTTCTCCAGCCCTCCTGCCCACAGCAACCTTATTTCTTCTCACTTCAGGCTGGTGCTCCCTCCCTTTATTTGTGTGTGCGAGTGCATGCACGCCTTTCCCTCTGGTAGTGGCATTTGAAAGACACCGGCATTTGCTCCATCTGGCTCCTGTATCTGTACTCTTTCTCATGGCAGTGCGAATCCAGGATAGATTTCAACAAAAGAATGGTTACCCCTTTTTCATTCTGTTTAATTCTCTGATGTGTGGGTGGCACCGAGGTGACCATTTTAGCTCCTTGCCTTGAGATGTGCTTGCAAGGATGTGGGACCCCACTGAAAACTGATAAGAAGCCCTATCAAAATATTCCCTGGTTAGACTCCCTGTACCCTTCCACCTCTAGCATCCTTCCAGCCCTTGACAGGGTGTCGAACGAAAAGCTGCGTGGGTGCTCACTGCTGTCAGAAAACGCCGGTTTGCCAAAATCATAAGGTTTTGCAGAAGTGCAATTCAGCCCTTCGTGTACAAAGTGTTTTAAGATACTGAGGGCAGTGAAAGGAGCCTGATGAGGGGGCAGACAGAGAGATTAAAGGGTGACAGGCAGCAGAGGCTGGTATCTGGAGACCACATTCCTTCACCTTGCAGTAGCCAGCATGTGATTTTTTTCTGGTGTGGGAGTATTTCCTTCAAGTCCTTTGTTGGTCAGATTTTCAGTAAAATCTAGGCATGTGCATTTGGACTGGGGGGGGGGGGG
>VXBI01009481.1:38438-65605 GCA_013397375.1 Toxostoma redivivum
TGAAGACTTTCTGTATTCCACAACTGATTTCACATCTTAGCCCCGCAAACTGTCCTATACCCTAATAGTAAATATGACTGTTTACACAAACAGGTATTGTGAAGAAAGATCTAGCAGAGAGCAGCTAAAACCCATGATGAATAATCAGGAAACAAACATCATCAGTCAAACACTTGGAACTGCACATTTTTGGCGTGCAGGTTTTTGCTTTTGATATGAATAGAAATAACTGGTTGGTGCTGTATTCTTTGATGAGGTATTAAGCTGAGATTTTGTTTTCCAATATAATTTTTATCATGGAAGAAATTTGAATTGGAAGATGGAGGCGAGAAAATAATTTTGATTTCTTAGCCTGAGACTATTAAATTCCCACTACTGCTTGATTTCACTCGGATCCAAGTCCATTGTGTCATACCATTTTCAGAATTAAATTATTCAAGAATGTGTCTGAATTAGACTGTAAAACTGCATTATGTTACTTGTGTAATTAATAATTGAAATTTCAGTCTTATTAATATTTTCTGACTTGCATTGTAAAGTTACAATATAATTAACACATTTCCAATCAGTCCTGTCTTCTTATTTTGTGCAAGTCATCAAAAGCATAGTGACGCTTCCATTCTAATGACATATCCAGGGAAAAAAATAGGCTTATACCAATCCAAAAGGACAGACTCTGTATGTATTAAGTGGCTAAGATAATTGGTGAGTGCCATTTTATAGGTTGCATTATGCAGGAGAAATGTGCGTTTGAATGGGATTAGCAATCAGTCAGAGAAGACATATACTGAGGAAAAAAAAACCCATATAACACAGAATCCTATGTATTAGAGGATAAAACCTTTTTAGGTCATCTGGCCGATCTGTGAGATTAAGATATTTTTCTGTTGCCCCTCTGTTAATGCATTCCCTGCTTCATCTTAGATGTTCCAGTGAGAGACCTGTTATATCCTCCGAGGGAATTTATTTCACAATGCTGTAGACAGCTGGACTTTTTCTAATGTTCACACTACATCTTCTGTCTTTTCTTTCATTCAGTGTACTAAGGAAATGGGGAGGTATGATCCTGGAGATGTAGATAATATTTGACAAGGTGGTCTTCTTGAGAAATAATTTATGTTCTTATTGAAAAAGTGGATCAATAAGTAATACGTTCTTGCCTTGTGCACCTCTCTCAAAATTTGCTGATGGTCTCGTACTGAAGGCCTGGGAAAAAAAGCCATGAGAAATAAAGGAAAAAGAAATATTACCTATATATCATGATTTCCTAAAGAGATTTGGTAGAGTTTTGTTGTTGCATACTGTTGAAGTTGGAAGAAGTTTCAGGGAATAGGACTTCAGCTCCAGGTTTTGTCATAAGTCTTGTGTGCTCCTTTGGAGACATTGTTGGAATATATAAGGAAGTTTATCATTCCCTCAAGAACAGACTTGCTTTTCTATGCCATAAACTGAGAAGGAATAACTGCTAATTTCAAGTGTTCCGGGCCAAAAAAATAATATATATTCATCATAAAAGTACTGCAGCTAGCTTCAGTTAATTTATTCCCTTCTTTTTGTCTTCCCAGTGGATTTCAGGCAGCTGAGGCTAGACCACAGGTAAGAAATTATCCATGTGGCTTGAAAATGGCAATACTATTCTGATGGAGGCTGTATGAGAAACCAAGCACAGATACCCTGTCTGAGACTTGCTTTTTACTAAATAAATTCCACATAGAGTAGTTATATGTCTGCCCTGGAAATCAAATGACAGTTGACCCGAGGTGTCAGAAATACACTTTCAAATGGCTCAGAAACTGCTTTTATTCCTGTCTCACTTCAAATACCACCTAAATGGAAAAGAAGGTCTACAGCTAGACCAAGGTAGACTCATTTTAGCAGCTTGTGTGCGCATCTTCCTAGCAACTGGAGCCACCTTGTCAGATCAATATGCAAAGGAAGCCTTTACCTTATTTAATAGTTCATTAAACAAATCCCACCTTCTTTTACCAGCTCCTTAGGTGATATCAAGAATCTCCTATATGACCTCTGCATTGGCATTCAACTGCACCTGCACAGAGGGAGTAAGTGGGGACCTCACACCTATTTTGAGCCCAGTCTTTTACCCTTGGCCACACACCTTGTATCTCTCCATCTTGCTTCCCATAGAGCTTTGTTCAGTAAAGTGCTTGGAAAAATCATCAGATGGGTACTATACCAATAAAATGCAAAATGAACTTTGACCATTTTTAGTGTCATCAGTTATTATTCACTTTTTCAGTAAAGAAATCAGCTTGTCTAGCAATATGTTTCAGGTTTTGCCAGAACTGTCATTCATCATTTCTCACCCTATTTGACATACCTGCTAAGGCTAAGAGCTAAACGAGACATGCTTGGTTCTGTAAATAAGCAAGCTAAACATTGCATGGTCACTTCCTTCATTTAGCCTATGAATGAATGGGCAAAGGTGACTGAGTGACCTGTGCTTCTCAATTTATTTCTTCTCCTCTGATGTGTGGCAATTGGGCATATTCAGTTACTGACCAGTTGCAGAGTAAAGCTGGTCTTAAACTGATTGTATGCATGCTTTTCATCTAAGCTGTAAAGCAGAATGTCTTCTCTCTTGATGTGGTTCACAGCATACTAGTTATTGTGGTTTATGTGTCTCAGATGGTAGGCAAGGTCTTAACTACTTTCATTCTCATATAGGCTCTTCCATCTTCCACAGAAAAACTCTGATCTATCCCAGTTGCCCGTAATATTACTTCTTATATTGTGCTATTTTTTTGGAAGAAATATATTCATATATATGTATCCATATATGCAGGCATCATTCATATGTAAATATATAAATTTAAACATATGTATATAAAAGGTGGTAAGTGAATGTGGTATATGAAATAAACACATTCTGGGTCAGGAGCTGAAATACTGCATTTTCTGTGTGGTCTCCCTGACTAGTCTTTCACACTGTTTTTTTTGTTGTTGTTGTTTTTTTGGGGTTTTTTTTCTGTGTGTGAATAAAAGCCTAGTTCTCCTGAATTTGATGCATATATGGAAATTTGACTCTTTTATCTGCAGAAGACATATCGTACAGACAGTAGCAAAGCAGGGATCCTTCCCAGGCTTTTTTGATTGAATGTTGCATTAGGGTTGTAAGGGGTTAGAATATAAGTTTGGGATTACATATAAAGAGTTTTGATTTCCGCCCAACTACTGAAATCCTTGCAGTTACCTAGTCCTTAAAGAGAAAGGCAGTTAATTCCTTAGTTTGTTATTGCCAGCAAAACATGCTGGAGATTAAATTGATAGAGACACTTTTAAAGATTCTAGGATGATGAGAAATGATGGCATGTTGGGCACCCATTTGGGATGAGGACACATGACTGTGCAGAGCCTGAAAGCAGAGCTCCTACATCTGTTTGTGCAGGTAGGAATGCTGTCTGACAAGGACACAGGGTGACGTTTGCGTCACAGAATTGTTGAGTACAGCTTGAACATACTTGGCAGCATCCCATGACCTCTCTCCTACTCCAGCTTCTCCCTGATAGCAGAACTGTCTCTGGTCAAAGGTTAATTTTTTCTGATGACTCCAAAACTTTCTGGATAGAGAATATTGGTAAAGTCTGAAAAAAAGAAACTAAAATAAAAAAATAGCAAGCCCTGAATCACAGGCAGAAAGTTTCATTCTCCTTCTCTGCTCCTATGTGGGCCATTTCAACAGGAGCCCAGAGGATTGCTTAAATCTCCTCTTAAACTGTAAAAATGTTAAGTTGATTTCCTATTGGACTGGCATATTATGCAGTCACTCACACCAGGACAAAGCAGTTGGAAAGGTGTGGCATTCTGATTTGGTCCAATTTTCATTTGATTTCTGCCAGTTTTAATGAAATTATGTAAGGTTTGGGACAGTGGAGAACTGAAAACTATGTGTCTGACTATGCCCATCATGCCTACTACCATGCACAGTAGGAACACTTTCAAAAGTCACCGTGTTCTAACTTACTTCACTGTGAATCAAGTTCAGCTACCAGCAGAAGTTTGCTTCTGCTGGGAGGTTCATGTGTGGATAGGGAGGTAGGAATATTAAGAATAAACTTTGAAATTTAGAAGACGACCATTAACTATTGTACGTTGTCACTAATTGCTTAGCTAGATAAAAATGTTAAAATACCAGAAATTTAAGTGAAAAACATAGTTCTGGTGTGATTTAATTTGCCAAGCTAACAGGAGGTGAGCAGAAGCAGTAAGTGTTTGAGCTTCCACAGAACTCAAAATCTTAAATCTCCAGAGATCACAAGTAGGAGAATATCTGGTCCAGTATGTGCATCTATATGGATTTAAAAAATATCTGGAGGAGGCAACCACAGTTAAAATGAGAGCTGCAAAAGCTGGAAAGTCATCACTGGTAGGCAATTTTGTTTTGCTTTGTTTTGTTTTTGGTAGCTAGTGTTGCTCTTGTTTATTTTATTCATTTATTTAAATGTCAACAACAACACTTTATTTAGTCTATTCCTTGATTATTTGCTTAGCCAAAACTACCAGCAAATTTTCAACATAGGAAGCAGAGGAGCTCTTATCAAAAAGGCTATATGTTGCAATATGTATCCTCACAATACTTGGATAGAAATAGTCCAAGAAGATCATATGACAGTTTTACAAAAATAGCTTCTGCCCTCCTTAAATTCCTATGCTAGATTCTGACACCCTTGTCATAAAAAGCTCTACTGTAAACTCTGAGACTGTTGATTTAATGGTCTGCAAGATTTCTCTATATGAAAAGGACAGAAAAATGCAGCCTTTATTTTGGCCTTATTAGCTGTAAAAACCTCACCTTATTTTGTAGGATAATGGCAGGTTAGTATCTATTATTTAAATTCCCTCTTTTCAGATCTAATCTTGTTTCCATGTTAAATCAACCCTTTGTTGGGATTTATGAACACTCATAAATTCCACAAAACCTGAGATTCAGAGAGTCAGGGAAGAAAATTAAAATCCTGGAAAGCCTGTGAATACATAGGCAAGTCACATAGATGGAAGGGAAATAAGTGTTTTAAAGATGATTTCTGTCTGTGAGGGTGCCGTGTGGAATAATTTTCATCAGATGCATTGGGCAAAAAGTGAAGGAATGATATCTTTGTTTCAGCTCCAGCCCAAATCAGCAATTGTTGCTATTCTGCTAGCATCTAAGTGGTCTGTGGGAAATGATGTGGAGGTCTCACTTCAGTCTTACAAATAGTTTTTCATTACATGAAAGCAGTAATGAACTGAGCAAAAAAGAAAATTAAGGAGGTAATTGTGAAGACTGAACCTCCTCTTACCCTGCATTTCAGGGCTAAGAGGTACAGGCAGAGTCAGGAGGAGTCTAGGAAGTGAATGGATGAGTACTACAGCTCTTATGTGGGTGACTTGGGTATTTTAGTCAAGAGGGCCGACAATTTGGTACATCCCACAAACATCAGAATCACAGGATGATAAGTGATGATAGCAAACCTGCTTCAACCTGATAATGGAGGTTCTGGGTATGACCAACTCTGTGCAAGTCATGATGGTGCTGCCTTGGCCCTTGAGTCACAACTGCCCATGGCAGGCCAACAAGCTGACAGTGGGACATCAGCAGTGTGGGAGTAATGGGGAGGGGCTAGGCCTTTCAAACAGGATGACTGGGCACTAAATGCAGAGATGGGGGAAGATGATGTGAACCACGCTCCCTCTTTCACCTCACACTGCCAGTGAACTAACAGGGCTTGTGCTTCTGCTGAGATTTTCAGATGCACCAGTGCTGGGGTCACCTCTGAGGCCACACTCCCCAGCTCATTATGGAGCTTTGGTCTCTCTGTTTTCAGCTACTTTCATGCTTGAGAAGGGAGAAAGACATGGGGTGCCTTGCAGTCGAGAGCTGTTGTGCCTCCTGGGGCGGCAGCAGCAGAGGCTGCTCCCACCTCTGGTCCCCCCCATGTGAAATCCTTGCAGAACTGTCTGTGTGTGGTGCCAGTTTCCCTTTCTACAGGGACTCGTTTGTGTTGCTCACATCATATGCTGGATTTAGACGACCTCCAGTGTTACCATGGCAATGGTTTCTGCTTAAGTATAGGTGAGAATGTAAGTTAATTTAAAATAAATTGAAATGAAGGAGGGGGTGAAAAAGCTCTCAAAAGCATTTGAAGCCACACAGATCTATCTGTCTAATCAGTTTTGTAAGAAATCTTCTAAAGCTAATTTTGCATCCCTGAAAGAAGTTCTGGGCATATTTCTTTGGACTGTCTTCACTCAAGATGGTGGCAGACCCGGGAAGCCTCCATCTCCTCTCTGTGTTCCCCACATACACAGTGACAAACACTCTGCATGTGGTGGGGTCAGAAGATGAAAAAGACTTAGAAAGAGCACATTTAGTTGGATGCTTTGAAGCTTCATGGAGTGTGGGATTAATGTAGTTTTGCTGCTGCTGCTGCTGGTTGTTATGAGGAGAGCCCAATATACTGTCCTTTATTTTGTGGACTGAACTCTGCCCTCTGTGGAATCCTTAAAATCTTAAGCCTTAAAAGCTTAATCTTTTATACTTAAAAATATATGCATATATGAATGCACAATAAATATTGTGTTCTATCATTGGAAACTAAAGGAAAAAAATACAAAAAACCAAAATGACAAACAAAAATACTTAAAAAACAAAGGTGCCCACATAAAAATATTATTTTTATAGTAAAATTATCTGGAGAAGCATTATAGGATAGCCCCTGTTTGCTTCCTACCAGCCCAGTTGGAGTACTATTTCTCTCTCATCTCCATAAGTGCCACTTATTACTATTGTTTGAGTGTGCTTAATCCATTAAATAAATATCAAGGTAATGGAAAGAGATCCAGAAGCTCCCTTAAACATTTACCTAGTTAGTTAATGCACTGTGATCCACATTTTCTAAGAGTTGCCTTCTTAATACACACAATTTACAGCTTAAGAGAGGGCAACTTCAGAATAAACAGAGGATTGCTGCAAACCTGTTTGTGGCAGCAGCCATGCTCTCCCAAGTGGCCTGATACCACCAGTTTGGGCTGACTCTTCTCAGATCTGAGTAGCAAGAGGGTGCTATTGAGATTGCTGTCATAAATAGTTGCCTGGTAACTAGTTTGTGTAAATCTTTTGGTGGCACTATTAGCACAAGTACCTGTGCCCAGGTGTTTGTCCCTTTCACTTACCTGGTGTCCTGGTTTGGAAAAAACAGGTGTGCTAGGAAAAGCAGGGCCTTCCTTTGAAATGGAGAAAGTAAATTCCTCCCTCTGAATTAGTATAATTTTGAAATTAAGGGGCTCTCAGGCAAAGATATGGGAATAGGAATAACAGTTCTTTACTAGTGTATATATTTTATATATATATATGTATAGATACCAAGGCAAACAAAACAGCAACAACTATGAAATTAACAACAAACAGAACAGGAACCCAATAACAGTTTTTTTGGTTCCCCTGTGGTGCAGTTACTGTCACCATTGGCAATGAGCTCTGGCAGGTTCCCGATGGACAGGGGCAGATGCAACAATCCTGCACAGCTGCAGGAGCACTGGAGGTGATGGCGGCTGTGTCCCAGGTGGGAAAGGATGGAGGAGAGGCGGGATGCTTGGAAAAACAGCAAGTTGAAGCAGGGGGACGTCCAAGCAGAGGTGCTGGGTCCAGCCACAGAAGAGACAGCTCCCAGTGTTGGGATGGCAGGGGGTGTAGCAACGACTTTTCTCCTCCGAAGCCAAAAGCGAGAGAGCCAGCAATTGCTTCCCACCCTCTTTTACCTGCTTCTAATCCTCGAACTCCCCTTTCCCCCCGCCCTCCAAGAGAAACTCCCAAAAAAAGCAGGGAGGCTCTCCCTTCCCCCATCTCAAGGTCTCAAGGACCTAGCCATCAGTGCTCCTTAACATGTCAATGGGAAAACATTCCACAGGCAAAGGGGAAAGGAAAAACAAACCCCCAACACCTGGAGGTGACAGCCCCACAAGCAGAAATAAGAGTGCTGCTGCTCCCTGGCTTGTTTATGGCCATGCATTTGCAAAGCAGTAAGACACAATAGACTGAGGTAAAATTATGATACTCATTAATAAACTATATAACCTTTTAACACTTTCCTTTCTTTGCCCTGATTTTCCGAATTGCTTTTCACNCAGCAATTGCTTCCCACCCTCTTTTACCTGCTTCTAATCCTCGAACTCCCCTTTCCCCCCGCCCTCCAAGAGAAACTCCCAAAAAAAGCAGGGAGGCTCTCCCTTCCCCCATCTCAAGGTCTCAAGGACCTAGCCATCAGTGCTCCTTAACATGTCAATGGGAAAACATTCCACAGGCAAAGGGGAAAGGAAAAACAAACCCCCAACACCTGGAGGTGACAGCCCCACAAGCAGAAATAAGAGTGCTGCTGCTCCCTGGCTTGTTTATGGCCATGCATTTGCAAAGCAGTAAGACACAATAGACTGAGGTAAAATTATGATACTCATTAATAAACTATATAACCTTTTAACACTTTCCTTTCTTTGCCCTGATTTTCCGAATTGCTTTTCACTGCTTATTTCCATTTCATTTGTTTGTTTTGCCATGAGTCACTTTCTTGCTGCTGCTCAGCCCATGAAAAAAATTTCTCTTTTCTGAAGTTTGAAAGAGCAAATTTCTAACACATACGGTCTACAGAACTGCAGCGGAAATGTGTAATATTATAGGTCACTTGTAAATATGTTTCCAACTTTCTAGTTTGAATTTCTTCAGCTGTGTTTGGTGAACTGATTTATGGTAGCATTTATGTTGGTGATCTTATATCTATCTCTATACAGAAAGTTTAATTAATTAGTCTGTGATGTTAAGCCAGCCACAGTTAAAATCATGAAATAAGAAAGGAGGTGCCTGTGAAAATAATGGTTATTAGATTTCTAAAACTATCTAGATTAGAGGGAATGGTCATGTAGGTTGGGTTGCCTTGATCTTGCAGCCTGAATCTGAACTGCTGATCTGTGGGGAGCAGATAGCTTATTGCATGCCCTACAAAGAGAGAGGCTCCTTCAGCATTGTGTTCATGTGGTATATTTTGTAGCAGGAATTCTGCCAGCTTAAGCAGTCAGACAGTTGGAATAGCAGAAATCTTCGTGGAAAGAGGTTCTTTGTGTAGCTAATGTCTTATAAAATAGGACCTGAAGGAAGGAAAGTAAAGCAATGGTGGGACAAATCAAGTAGAGGCTCCAAACACCAAGACTGATGGGAATGAGTAACTGAATGTCAAACCTAAACCATTATGTCATTTTCATGGAAATACAGAGAGATCTGTTATGTGGCACTGACAATGTGAAAGATGGTGATGTTGCCTGAAATGTGTCTTGTCTAGGAAGGACAATATGAGGATTATTTTTTGTGGTATCCAGCATATTTGCTTCTGCTTAATCTGTGCATGCAGGCGAAGAGCTAGAGCTACACTGCAAAAGCCGTCCTCATAATCACAGCAAGAGAAGGGGAACTCACCTAAGTGTGATGGAGGCCATCTGAAATTGGATCATCAAACAATTCCTCAAAGGAAGCAATTTGGAGTTTCTTCTTTACCTGTACTAAGAATGGGGCAGGAAAGAAAGGCAACCGTGAGGAGTTTCAAAAGTGTCTGTAGGGATCTCTGGTTGCATCTGCCAATTACTTCCAACTCTTTGGCAAAGGGGGAGTAAGAAAAGCATGCCTGGCTAGACTAAAACATGATATCCAGCAGTCTGCAGCTACAAAAGAAAATCTGAGTCTACTGATAGCTACTAACATCTGCTGTATTTATTGTTTACTCCCACAAAAGGCCCCAAGGGGACTTTTTATTACATTAATGATTACTTACATTTAACAGTGCTTCCAATGTTAGTCACCCTTGCCACTTCTTATACACAAGATCTAGTACTTACATGACGTAAGGCCCTTAGGCAATTTCTCTCACTGTGTTGGAGTATACCTCTCTTCTAAGCAAAGGCTATGTAAGATGGAAAGAAGTCAAAGTCCTTGATTTTTGCTTGCTTTTGTTGGTAAGTTGTATACTAATATAACATAAACTGAAACCATATCTTTCCCTCCAAAGATGGCCATCTCAGACTACAGAAATTACTTTGCCTATGGATTGTATTTGGAACAAAATTTGGAACAATACAGCCGAGAAAAGGAACATAGGCAAAAATGGCAGCTGGGAAGAAACAAAGAGCAGCAATCCTTAAGAGTGAGGGATGAATATCTGGATTAGGAAGAGATAGGAGTTATAACTGCCATTTTAATTAATGAGGGGAGAATCTAATGGTTTTGGAATGAAGACCCCATGGAGAAAGGCTACAGCATCATTTATAGACATATTTTTAATGTAGGAAGCAATAAAAAAATCTAGAGGAACAACAAACCTTTCAGAAAAAGAGAGAAAAAAGCCTCCAGTTTAAAGTTTGTGTGTCTAATATGTTGTCCTGCTTATTGCAAGGGAAGGGAAGATTTCTTCTGCTAATGTATGTTTTGCTATTTGCTGGAATGAGCTATTCAAAAGCACTGTCATAATGTCAGACTATAGACAGTCTTTGGGACATGTGGTACCTTTCCTCTGCAGTAATTTATTCCATGTGTAGGATTTTGGAAGGATAGAGCAGCTTATTGAACAATTTGCACACTACCTCTTTCATTATAGTATGAAGAGATGGAGGGCAGAGATCATCTGAAATCTGTAAGAATCATCTGTATCTTAAAACTAGTCGTAGAACAGGGAATGAAATGTCTACCGAAATATTAATGAATTGGGCCAGGTGTAGTTTGCCAAGGAAGTAAATCATTAGAAGCAAGTGAGTCCAGGAACTGCAGCTCTCCTAAGCGGTATTGTGACTCTTGTGGATGTAAAGTGAAATATTGATCCAAACCAATAGATTTTGTTCAGGTAATTCTCAGGATGTAATGGTGCAGAAAAACATAAGTAAGTTCTCATTTGGTGTTTGAAGAAGGACAGCATTAATGCTTATGCCAAGTTATGCCATAGAGGATTTCAACAACTGAAAGTACTCCTAAAGAAAGTGTTTTCCTGCGGAAGAGATCTGTTTAATTTTCTGATATTACTTCTTCCCTTTATTCTAGTTGAGCAGTCACAGGGTCCAGCTTCATTACAACTTTGGGCTATGCAGAAGTCTGGTTCCTCAAACAACCATTTTTACAGCATTTCCCTAACATTACCAAGGAACACCAATTTGTATCCAAAATTGGAATGTACTTTTCCCTGTAATTCTTGAATGATAATAGCCTTCTAAATGTTTTATGTATTTTCTTTCCTGTGGAAGGGTTTCATGTCATACCAAAGAGGCAAAACACCTCTCAGGCTGTTGGAAAAGGTAGTTTGGGAATAGTGGCTGGAGTCAACCCTACTGGTGAGTCCCTATCGCATTGGAGAGAGGGGGAATCCCTTTTTCTCTGAATCTTTCTGCTCTTCTTGGCTCTGAGTCCATGAGGAAATTCACACATACTATTCCAATATTGAGCTAATTTCCATGGTTCAATGCAATACTCCCTTGCACATTTTAGATATGCTTCCTATTAAAGAACCTGTAGCAATAATGTGTGTTTCCTGGGGGACTGCTGACAGCCTGGACTAATTGTAAGCTTCCTTTGCAATATTTAAGTCAGGAGCTCACCTTTCATGACAGTGAAATTAGGAAGTGTCTCTCTATGAATCAGCAGAAATTATTCACCAGCTTTAAGTAAGATTACAATTCAGACAGAGAGACAGGGATAGTTGCTCCATTGTACAAGGTCAGAGATCCTGTCCACTGCTCTGTGTTGTCAAACTGCTCTTCTCAGTAGGGTTGACAGGGACTGATCTAGACTCGCTTTCCCTTTGTGGAGGAATTGAACTTCATTTTCTTCTCACTGATTTTTTAGATTGTGCATACCCTCTGAAACAGCCTTTTCATTTACAGAGTACTGCTAGGTCCATTACTTCATGCTTTCACCGTTTACTTCTCTACATCCAAGGTGCAGGGAAAAGGTTTTGATTTTTTTGTGTGTTATTTGCTGGAGCAGTTCAGACTGTGTGAATTGCACACTTACTCCCCATGACTCATCTGTGGCTTGCAGTGGTCTGTCAGAGACAGCAGTGCTGCCAGGATCATTCTAGCTTTCCTTTAGTGTTTGCTGCGCACTTCCTTATTCAGGCCCCTGAAGACACTTGTCTTTCCAACTTGCAATCTTTTATTGTATATATTCCTTTGTCCAAGACCCTTCCTGGCTTCAAGGAATATACCTGTATGACCTAAAAAGCAAGAAGGGAGTTGAAGAATAGCTCACCAAACAGACAATCTGGGGAGGCATTTATTCTCTGTCCCTGCTTGCTGACATATAAGTCCTGCAAGACTTGGGGCAGGTGTCTTGTAAAAGCTCAAATTACTCTCTGAATGATACAGTAGACTGGATACTAAATAAAGCTGGCTCCTTATACCACTGGCACCAGTCCTACCACTCTATCTTCAACAACATAGAAAAGTATCTGGTGAAGCAGGTCAGCTTTCTTTTCTCTTGGCCTGTTCCCTCCTCACTAGAGACCAGAAAATCAGGGAGGGATTTAAATATCAAAGATCTGATAATAAAATAAAAGCCCGAATAATGATGTATATGTTCTTTTGAAAATTACAGCCACGAGTTGATCAAGTCTGACCTCAATGTGAAACCCAAATCAGTGAGCCTGGACAAGCCTTCAATGATTCCTTACTCCAGTGTAGTCCCAGCTGCTTTTCATATTCTGCTCTGGCCTTTCCTGTCACCATCAGCAAGGATTGCTAGGATATCAAAAAGAAGTGAAACCTACAGCATTGCAAAGCCTGTCAAACCTCAGGTGCATTGCACTGGGGTTTATGATGTGTGACATGTCTCAGTCAGGAAACTCAAAAATGTACGAGAAAAAAAAGCCCCCACACTGAAAACGGAGTTAGAGAAAATTGAAAAAATTATGTGAGGGTCTCTTATGCAATAATGTATCTGCAGTCTCTTTTTAAGAAGAGATTGGTGGGAACTGGTTCCTTTTATATCAAAATGTCTATGAATCCAATTTTGTGACCTTATTTTTGTCTTTTCCCCCTTAAATTCTGAGAGAGAGTGGATGCAAAAAGTGATAAGAAGCTAAAAAACTGAAATTTTAGAAGGGGAGGTGGGTAGAGAGGAGCTTGTGCACAGTGGTTTTTTCCCGATTTTTTTTTCATATGATCTATCAAATGCAGTGGAAGTGGAGATGAAAATTTGGTTTGAAAATGGATAATCAAAACTATGCCTTGCCAGAAAGCATCAAAACAAAAAGTCCTCAAAATCAAAATCAACATGGTTCTGTTCTATGTTTAGCTGTCCACAAACTGGCAATTCCTGGGAAAAAAACCCTCAAAAAACAATGAAGCAGCTGGTTTTGTGGTTCCATAAGGTTCCCAAAGCTGCTGGGTGAATTATTCAGCTGTCAGGTTCATGTTTGAGCTCCATCTGCATCAATATTTGGTGCTAGCATGGCACCTTGAGCACAGCCCACAAGAATTTTTCCTCTCTGGTGCTCTTTCTCCCCAGTTTCCATGGGAGGTGACTAAGACAGATGGATCAGAAGACAGCTAAGGCATGGCAACTGCCAGATCCCTGAGGTGATCTGGTGTGCATCTAGACTGCGGTGTAAAAGATGTGACAGCAAGTTCCAAACTTCAGTGCTTTTGTTATCAGAAGCTGCAGATTTCAAATTGCACTGCTGAGCTGAACAATTACAATAATGAGGGAACATAGTTTGGTCACAAACGAACACTATAGCTCATGATATCAAATTGAAAGAGAAGTATATTTATGCCTTGAGATGGAAGGCAACAGAGGTGGGCTGGGATGTCTTCTGGACCCAGGTGATACATAAGGGGAAGAAGTATCTCAAAACCCCAGTCTCACAGAAGGAAGAGCCCACACATGCCCTTGTTTTGTCATCATGGGTAAATAATGCATGGGATCAGTAACTCAGGCATTGTCACTCACTAAAGACCATCCATATCAGAAATCCACACAAATACCCCTTCAGCTGAGCTGAGGATTTTTTAATACAAGCCTAGGCTAAAGCTCAGCAGATCCTGACATATTTATACTCCCCACACAAATCTGATCTTTTTGTGTGGTCAACTGGTTGCCTTGTGCTGCTCATGATTTATGACATATGTATTTGCCTTCACCTTCACCTACAGTAACTGGTGTGAATTAACTCAGCAATGAAGACATATCTTTGGAGTTAAAAATTGCGGTGCGGAAAGATCAAACCAGGCTACAAAAAATACTAGGAGCTAAAATTAACCATTGTGTATTAATTCCAGATGCTCCGAGGTAAGAGCTGAGGATTAAAAGAAATAATGGCAGTTATGCCCGTACATGCAGGAAACTGCTCTGAAAATGCAGCCAGAGCACTTTTGCCACAATCGCCACGGTTTTTTGGTTTTTTTTAGATTCCCCCATGGAATCGCCTAAGTCCACAGTCTCAAGCTTCAACTTGCTAGTTAAGCTAAAAATAGCTTAGCAAATAGCTTGTAATTGATGACAAAAAAGGGAAATGGAAGTGTCAGTCATTTATTACACAAACAAAATGAAAAATTAACTGCTATATCATGTTATTTTTCTATTTGCATTTTAGATTTTAGGCATCAGAGAGGAGTTACTGACAGGAATAGGGGCAAGAGATTTGAGGTTTTCATAAATGGTAGTTGCTGTGTTTCCTCTGTTAATATTGGGTGAAATCCTGATACTATGAAAGTTAATGAAAATTTTGCTACTGATCTGAGTGGGGCCAAAAATTCAGTTCTAAAACCTGGTGGTCTGCTACTCTGATTCAACTCTTTCATTGTTGTTACTGTTTCTTAATAAAATCTGTATATTGTCATAGATCTAGCAAATTCTGGCTTTTCTTTTTCTGTAGACCTGATCCTGCTGTCCCATATAACAATCTGCATGGTATATCTCAGTCTAAAATAAACAGTTTCTTTTAATTCTATGCTTTCTGACACTGAGACTGATAACATCAGCTGCACACGATACAAATTCTTGTCTTTTTAACAGAATAGATATTTCAGTAGGATCTTCCATGATTACTCACCTTGTTGTTCTGTGCTGTCTAAAATACAGTGGATATTTCAATTAAAATGTAGCTAGGAAGCTTTGTGACCTCACTTCTGACCAATTCATGTCAGATTTGTTTGACAGAACCAATTTGACATTGCATTCATTCTAGGGTGCATGGGAACATAATTATGTGTCAAACTTTCTGAAATCTTCAGGGACCTCAGGGCAACCAGTAGTAGACAGGCACTATACTGTTTTGTCCTCCAGATTTTTATCTAGATAGGCAAATCTAGCATTTCCTCAGGTTTCTCTTTGTCAATTAAATGCAGTTTAAAAATTTTTATGGGAATTTTTTTGTATAGCTTACTATTCAGAGAAAATCTGTTTGAAGACATTTGTCTCTGATAGTACAATCTAAAATAAAGGATGCAAAATTATTAGTTAAAAAGATATTAAAAGTAATTTTTACAGCTCCCTGACTGAGTTATATCAGGGAATATGTTACGAGAAGTATTATAAGTCCATTATCCTTTTCAAAACCCAAATCCGTTGGGTGACAGAGAGTGTCAGTATATATTTTAAGTGGAATCTAGATGCTCCTTTCACTTGCCTATTTGAAAAATCACAAAACTTTTATAGAAAATAGCGTGGTTTTGTCTCCTTAAAACCCAACAGTCCCCATCTCCAAAACTCCTTTAGCAACCAGATCGTTACTTTCACACATTCTCCCAATTAACATTTCACATACTTATTGAAAACAGATTATTAATCTTTCTATAATGGAAGTATAAATGTAATTTCTAAGTATATTTATATTTCTTATTTAATATACAAATATTATAAGAATTTTGTATATTTGTATGTTGAATGGTTTTAAAACCAGGGCCTGATAATTTCTCACTTTTTTGGTTGGCACTTTATAGTACCTCTATGTCATTATGCTATACAAAAGCATAAAATATATCTGAGGCTATAATCTGCTAGACATTACCACTCTTCACCCTCAGTGATCTTATTCTCTAAACAATTTGCCAAAGGACTTAAAGACTAGAGAGTGGAGGCAGAGACTTCAATCAACTTTTCTCGGCATAAGAGTTGCATCGTGAAAGCTACAGTGCATATGGATAAAACTAACTTTCTGTACCTATTTTTGCAAGGGAAGGTTTTACCTGGTTGGTATTGCAAATAATTAACATATTGGAATTGGAGATTTATATTTTTTTTTTTTTGGTGATTTACTAACTTTTACTAACATTTTTGTATTAGTTTTAGAGAAAAGGATGCAGTACAGTATAGTAGAGGGATCCTGAATGATTTAGGTATCACTTGTCCAAACTTAATTAATCATTTGAAACTATAAAGGTATTTGTAGCTGTTCTTTATGCATCTGAGTGTTGTAGATAGACACCCTGTGGTGCCCTACTGGTCAAAAAACATTGAAATTGCAGGTAATAACAAGAAAATATTTTGTTGTTATTTGCAATGTTCAGTAGTTTTTAGGACCATTACAACATGCAATCTTGTCTTTTGGTCAGTGAAATAGGCACAGAAACATCTGTTATCTCAGGATATCCATTGAACCATCTTCGGGTTGGTTTTTTTCCCCTTCATCCTGTCTGGCCCTTTCAAGTGCTGCATAACAAGACAGATGCTCTGGTTTCAAAGAAGCTATACTAAGCCGTAGTGAAGGAAGGCTTCACCTTGTTCTCTATGCTTCCTTCCCCTTTCAGTTCATCATTTTATTTCTTCTCTCAAGTCTTTCAAGAGATGAGAAACCTACGTCTGACAGATGGATGCCTTTTTTTCCTTTAATATTTTTTGAAAATTCCCTTTCTTAAGAAGTAAATTACAGTTGCAACACTTGTTTTGCATTGCTGAGCTACTGAGACCTAATCTAAGTGGTAGGAGGCCATCTTCTGCCTCCATACAAAGTCAGCACAAATTCTTAAATTCAAATGTGGATTAGCATGTTCAGATCTACATTCACCTTCAGTGTAATCCATAAAATGTCTTCTTAGCTTAAGTAAGTCTGTTCATTTTTAGGGAATGTAGTTCATTTCAGGAAGATAAGACTCTGGTCCTGAGTGTTTGATTGCTTCCTGTGAGTTGCAGTTTACAGGGAGGCATGTTATATCACTTCTGCTTATACCAGAACCTGCACAGCTCATGGTGCTGACAAAGAAATGTCTCCACCTGCCATTTGAAATATTCTTATATTACGGACTGTTGCAAACCCTCTCTGCAGTTCGGTGTGATTGGCAGCCACCGCTCAGAGGCTGTGTGAGAATGGGGATGTGAGAGGTCAAACGGAGCCATACTAGCAGAAAGCTGGCACGCTCCCTCCTTCCTTCGGGCAGGAATGTCCTCCCTTCCCTGCACTGGGAAGCAGGGAGCGCTGCTGAGCAATGAACAAACACATGAAGCATGTTCTTAACCTCTGTGCTGCTCCACCAGACTCAAAAAAGACATTCACCCTCCCACTAAATGAGTAAATGAGACGTTGATTGATGACTCAGAAATTTATTTATTCAAACTTCTATTTAGGCTGCAGCTACACAACAGCTTTCCGAATATACAGAAAATCCAACAATTCAATTCCCTGTAGGTTCAAAAGTGCAAGATGGCAATGGACAGCTTGCAATATGCTTATCCATTTTAAAAGTATTAGAAGAGCAGTTTTAGAGTCAAAATTTACCTACTGGTGGAATCTGCAATGATTTCCCTCTGGAATGATTTTTGCTTTTCTGTACTAGGGCATGGTGTGGCATGATGTCTCCAACTTGATGCATGTGCTTTACTTGATTCCTTAATTATTTTTCTTTTTGAAGCAAGCAGAGTCAGTTTACCCCAACAGCTGTGTCTAAGCAGATTTGAGGTTTGTATCCAGCTTGACAGGAAACATGGTTCTGTTCAGGTGTTTATTAGGGAAATATGTATCAACTTGCAAATATGTATTTGTATTAAATTGAGAACAGTACTTTCTGTTGCTTTTGCTGTATGAACTGTGACATGGCCCTTGATAGATCATTTTAGTTTAAATAAAAGCTTTGTTGTAAATATTGCTGAAACACAGCTGTTTATATGTTACACAGGGCTATGTCTCACATAGAATCTATAACAAACGGTAAGATGGAAAATTGAGAGGTGTGCATGTGTTCGTGTGTGTGCATTTATGATATGCATTTCTGCTGCCAGTTACATCTGTTGTATCAGATGGCATTTACTACTTCATTTCTTGTTATATAAATGCTTTTTTCAATTGAGAAATAGGATTTATTTGAAAATTGCATGTAATTTGTATTTACTGAGATTTCTGATATGACTCACAATAGGATCCCACATTTACAAAAAAAAAAAGAAACAAAATACTTGTGGTTTTGTAGTTCTGATATGCATTTTAATATATGCAATTTGGAGTGGTGGATAGAAATTATTTGCAGTTTTTACAAAACAGCCCATCTATCTGTACTTTGGAGGCCACCCTTTTTGCAGCTCTAGAAGGACCAAGAACATCCTCAGTGCTCTGTTCATTCTCTTTTGTTCAGTGTTTCCTTTCTCGTTAGTGTGTCTGTGGGTGCTGAGTGCCGTAATTTTGATTCAGCAGCATTATTACAGATGTGTACAAATCTATTGATGCTTCTTGCTTTCATGTGCCTTGACAGGAGTGAGGTCAGATGGCTCACTCTCGTACAGCTAAGTCTGCATCACCATATTTCTCACAGACCTCCAAAATGGGACCTTCCTCACACAGATCTGACTTTGTTGCTAGTTGGCCTGAGATAAGGTGGTCCTGTTACTCTTCTGTTTGCTGTGCAATCCCAGAACAAATAATAGTCAAATCTTTCAGCACCTCTGTAAACATTCTGCCCAGCTATCTCTTCATGCCAGCATGTGGGATCTCTGCAGAAAATAATGTGTCTATTTTTTCTTATTATCCAGGCACTAGAGAAAGTCCCTGTGAATTTTTCTTCCCTTCCTCTATCCCTTCCTCTGTGCTAATGATTTATTTTCTTCATTGGTCTGGACTGCAACTGCACCTTCCCATCAAAGAAAAGGTCACAGCGTTGAAACCTGAAGTGTCTGAACATTGAAGTGTTTTGTGGAAAAGAGATGCTGGTTCAAGATTATTTATACCCATTAGTGCAATCAAATTCTCCTTCGACAGGCTAGGAGAGGATTAATGGGGTAGCTCATGTCACTATGGCACTAGTTCCATCATATCTGCCTCAAAAGTCCTAGCACACAGTTCAGTGCAGGACACAAGAAATCAGTGCAGTATCTATGGATGGCATTGCAGTCTGATCTTGAAACTAGATTGTACTGGTTAGTACTGAATCTGTGAGAAAAAGTGGAGTCAAAATAATAGCTTAGAGAGCTACTACATAGGTAACATTCACTCATTCTTTTTTTAATAACATTTGTAATAACATTACCTTCAGATTTGTTGCAGTACAGAAGCTCTGGGTAAGCAGAAGAGACTTTTTTCTCCTCAGAGAAAAGACAAGAACAGATCAAAACATAATGTGTAATTTCAGTTTGATAGTGGAAACTTTATCCAACAAGCCAACAGGAGTTTTGTTATGGAATTTAGTGGGATGAGAACTTCAGCATGTGGCAGACCAGTGCTTGGCCTGTCATCCTACACGTGAAAGGTGAATTAAACATTGAGAATGAGAGGAGAAATCCAAATGCCTAAGAATCTTTGGCTTCTCCTGGCATACGTTACTTGATTGCTCAATTAGGTCAATGTCTTCGTCATTTTATTACTAAGTATAGGTTGTTGATCTTTGGTTACGTGAACTAGTTGTTCTTTAATGGATTCTCACTAACAGTTCTGGCTGGAAAGCTGCCTGGTGGAAAAAGATTGGGCCTGCTGGTGGACAGCTGGCTGGACACAAGCCAGCATGTGCTCAGGTGGCCACGAAGGTCAATGGCATCCTGGCTTGTGTCAGCAGTAGTGTGGTCAGCCGGACTGGGGCAGTGATTATCCATCTGTACTTGGCACTGGTGAGGCTGCACCTTTAACAGTGTGTTCAGTTTTGGGCCCCTCTCTACAAGAGAGACATTGAGGTGCTGGAGCATGTTTAGAGAAAGGCAAGAGAGCTGGGGGAAGGGTCTGGAGCACAAGTCTGATGAGGAGAGGCTGAGGGAGCTGGGTGTGTTTAGCTTGGAGAAAAGGGGGCTCAGAGGGGATCTTACTGCTCTCTACAACGCCCTGAAGTAAGGCTGTAGCCAGGTGGGGATCAGTCTTTTCTCACAGATGACATAATGAGAAGAAACAACCTCAAGCTGTGCCAGTTGAGCTTTAGATTGGATACTAGAAAAAATGTCTTCCTGAAAGGATTGCCAAGCGTTGGAACAGGCTGCCAGGGAAGTGGCTGGGTAACCATGCCTTGTGGTATTTTACAGACAGGTAGATGTGGCACCTGGGGACATGGTTTAATGGTGGACTTGGTAGTGTTAAATTTACAGTTGAACTCAATGATCTGAGAGGTCTTTTTCAATCTAAGCAGTTCTATGACTCTATGAAATCACTGTAGGCAGGCTGTGTAGCAATCTTATCTCTCAATTTATCTATGAGCATTCAAGGTCATCCTCAGGTTTCAGTAGGAATAGCATCTTGGAGTCCAGGATCTAAAAGCATCCCCAAGGTTCCTCTGAACTCCTGAAGCCCTGGAATCCCATAATGAACGTTTTCATAAGGGTGATTCCCTAATACTCAGAAATTATATCCACAACAGCTTCAGAGTGCTCAATTCACACAGCTTGCTTCTTCACTCACTCTTCCTTTCTCTTATTTCTTTTTATTTTTTTAAAGTAAGAAGGTGGAAAATGGAATAATCTTGTATAATCTTGAATGTTTCTTAAAATACATTGCAGCAGTTGTCAGCTGTTTAACTAGAGGAATACTTCCTATTAGTTTCCAGTATTTTAACTTCACTTTTGCTCCTTGAAAAACTAAATTTTTGGGAAAAATATGAATATGTAGAAATCCTAAATCTCTGTGGTTTTGATTTTAAAAAGCATTTTCCATGTGGGAACCCTTTTCTGTAGTTTTGTTTGTCTGCTGTATTCTGTCTGTCTTCTCTATATAAGTGCTTTAGATTTTGAGTTAATACCAACTGTCTAGCACAGAATACATTTGATGCCAAAGTAATATCAATGGTTTGAAGGTAAATGACCCTGCACATCCAGATCATAGGTATTTAATAATGTGCCATGAAGCCTGAGCATGCTATGATGTGATCTGCCCACAGCTTCATGGAGTATTCTCTTTTCTAGCTACACTGACTTGTAGCTCCAGGTCTCTCAAGAAATGATGACAGCCTCTAAACACAGAGCCAAGTTTGCACCAGGCTGTAGGTGCATAGCCAATCTGTTTTCCATATTGTTCTCTTGAGTTTCATACAATCATGAATAATCGGTCAAAGTCAGACTGAAAATCTCAGAGTAAGTAGGATGCACTTTGTATCCCTAAAGTCACTTTTTACATTTGCATAGGCCTCATGCCCAGTGAGGAATCTGTAAATGTGAGAGGGAGAAAAGAGAGAGATCTCACATGAAACAGTCACGTGATTTTATTTATTTATATTATACTGCTAGAAACCATGACTGAAGACTATGATTTGTCCACTGACATATGCATGCAATTTTTCCTGAGATGCAGGAAATAAATCTGTCAGCCTCCTGATAAGCATTACAAAGAGAAAGACACCCAGGATAATTTAATTAGACTCCAAATTGAAGGACATTTTCTGGTTGTCAGAAACTAAATCCATCTTTAAAACAGGCAAAACCACCACCCTAATTCAGAGACTTCCCTGCTCTGATCACCTCTGAATTGCTTTTCCTCTCTGATGCTTAGAGTTCCTTGACACTTCCTAGAGATTTTCTTCAAGATCCTCACCTGTGTTAGACCCATAGTACCCCCAAATGATTGAGGAAAAAAGTGACCTCTTTCGATAGTCCTAAGTGCTATAAAGAATGTTTCAGATCCAAAGAATAATTTTGAGCAGCTTCAACATGTCTAAATTACTCTGACTTGCACTAAGCAGTGAGGAACTGATGCAACAATAAATGATGAACAGCTGATTCTTTCTCATTTTCTATATAGTTCACAGCTCCGGCATAAAATGTAATGCTGCTTTGGTAAGTTATGGATTATTTGCAGATTTTTGCTTTGTTGCGTTGGTTCCCCCCGCCCCATCACCCTCCTCCTCCTAAAAGCACAGCAGTCTATCTTGGACAAAGTAGAGTTGAAGGAAGGAAAAGATAGAGGAAAGAATGAAAATGTATAAATAGAAAGATGTATCTTCCTCCCTTATCACGGCTGAATAGTTATTGTTGCGAGCCAGGTCTGATGGCCTCAAAGGTTTCTTATTATGGCTTGATCCTGCGGTATGCTACTTGAGAGACCTGGGCTTGGCTGAATTCTGGAATACAAGGCCTGCTCTTAGTTCTGCTAGTGATTTCTGACCTTTGACAGCTTTCTGCTCCAGGGCTTTCTGATCTGAGAATGACAGAATAAGACTCTCTTTTTAAAATATTTTTGCATCTTAAAATACAAAGCTGTTTCAGAAGGGACAAGCTGGCATTTGCTACACATAGGTGATTCTTTCTCTACTTAATAAAGCAAGAGCTTTTCATGACTACAGTTGTACGTACCATTTGCTGAATACATGAGTTTTGCAACTTACCTACTCAGAATAATGTCATTATGATTATTAATAATTATGTGTAAATTATTTCATTAGGCTTCTATTTTTCAAAATCTAATATATTAACTAATTAAAAATTATTTAAAATGACCCATCTACTAATTACCAAAATCAGAATTCACCATCCATTTGCTCAGAAATATATACAAAACAAGGCACTTAAGTCACCAAATAATAGCAGATCCAAACATTTGTGAGAGATGCAGCATTATAAACTGCACTGGTTTATCATGAGTAGTAAAATACTATCAAATAAATGTTAATTTGTGCCAGGAAAACCTGATTAACTAAATGTTTCAGATATTGTTCTTCTCCTTGTAAGCATTTTATTCATCAATTGGTTTGAATTTTTTGTTATGCTTGTTCTGTACTATAAAAAATTAAGCAGTCCAAGTCCTGTATTTTCAGGACTGCATTAATGGGGCTGGAATTTATAGATAGAGTATCTGAGAAATTGAGATGAGAGTTTTAAAATGCTTGGTATAAATGCAGTGTATGGAGTAAGTCAACCTGGGCAGTATAAATACAAATTGTGCCCATAATGTAGTAGATCCTCAATCCTCTATGTGTAGATTTAGAATTTAATAGAATAGTTTTGACTATTTCCTATTTGTAAATTTAGCTCAAAGTGTTAAACTTGAATTTATGAAGGCTAGGAAATAGCTTAGAAAGTGGATTTACTGACAGATTTAGCAGTGAATATTTTAGAGAAGTTTACTAGGCAATGTAAAAGGAAGTCTTGGATCTAATTCACTGTTGTTTTGTGAAGAAACTGGGCAGTGGTTGAGGAGAATGGAGTGAAATGCATGATAAGTCAAAGCTTATAATATTTAGCACTGTTTTTAAGCTGGATGCTTTCTATACTTTTTTATACGTTAAAGGGGGTATATGTTCTGGAGGAAAGAGTCTAAACCTAAATTTCTAGTTTTTATAACTAAAGAAAAAAAAAGTTCTCTTATTTACTCAAGAAATATTCTTAGAAATGGGAATAGGATAGTTTTCCATCTTTTTGTAAATGTTACTTTTTCAGACCCTTTTCAGGGATATATGCTTTCTGTGACCATTAATGTTTATTTAAAGTAAGCAGAAGTCCATTGTGTGATGAATGTATCATGTAGTAGCTGCAGGTTGATTCCTCAGCAGCTTGCAGGCATTGATGTACTATGGTTTTAACTTTTGAGTCAAAATTTTGAAAGCGATTGGCATGTGTGAAATTAAACCAGCAAAAGCTTACAAGCTTATTGAATCACAGCACAAGCAACAGGAAAATAATCTTCCGCAAATCTAATGTTTTGACAACAATTAATATCTATTCATATTCTACTGAAATAAAGGCAAAGACAGGCTTTCTTTCAAAACAGAGTCCAGCTATATGTTAAGATCTGATTAGATTTAGCTCACAAAGCAATCATTAGTAAGAAATAAATTAATGTCTTCAAAGCATAGACACATTTCCTAATTTCTTTCCCCTTGAGAATTACCTGTACTTAAACTTTACTATTGGTGATATTATAACTTATATGTCACAAAGGAGTTGAGCCCTGTCTGTACATACCAGTCATTTGTGCTTGGCACTGATGTATTTCTGAATCTTAGCCATTGTTTGGATCCATTAAAGAAATAAATTGGGTGAGAAATGAAGGAAATAAATATGATAGAAGCTAGAGACAAGTATACGAGCATGTCAAGTAAACATATGATTTTAGTTTTTAGGTTAAACTGTCATTCATCAGTTATGAACTGTCTAGTTCATTCTTTAAACTTTAAACAGGATTATTATTATTTTTAATATATTTTTTGTAATAACCTCACAAGGATAAATTTCCACAAACAAAAGGAAAAAAAAAAGATGGAAAACACTGAAGAAGATTATTTATAATTTATTAATTCTGCATGGCTCATGCTGTACATGCATGTTATAATGTAGAAGATACCTAGAACATCTGTTAAAAATACTTTAAAATTAAATTTGTAATCTCACGGGTATTTCAGACGCATGTAAAAATGATTTTACTTTGAAGAGTTTATTAATGAGTAAAGGTTAATAAAACTTTTACGATGGTAATTTCTAGTTATTTTTAAATTAACTTGGATATATCTAAGGCAGAGGCCTTATTTCAGCATGAAAACTTCAGGATAGGACCTCTCCATATACACAGAAAAGGGGGAAAAATAAAAATTGTTCTTTCTCTCCTGTAATGTGGTCTTTCAAAACATTAAGTCAAGAAAAATTACATTTAAAGGCTGTTTTAATGAGAGCCAAACTAAACTAACTACAGTTTATTTTAATTAACAATTCTTGAAATATTTGGTGCTTTTGGAATAGTTCAGCTGAAATCATCCTCTTTTCCTCCAATTAGCCTTCATCACAAGGAGTTTCCCTGTCTTTGACCCAGGTCTGTCTGTTAACAACATCAAGCTTTAAACACAAAATGACAAGCTTAATAATAATAGTTCAAGAAATATTCTTTCAGAATAAATAAAAAAACAAAAACAAAAACAAAAAACACAAAACCCTCATTCTTTTAAATTGAGGTGGTGCTGAGAGGAAACAATAAATGCAACCTTGCACAGGACAGGTCTTGCTTAAATACAGGTCTCAGGTTTTGAAGACTCTGTGGAATGAAATCAAAAATGTGTGATTCATTTAGGAAAAAATTTCCCATACATATTTTATGGTAGATGACTGTCTTGGTTTAGGGCAAATTTGGGAGGAAACTTCTGAATGGGGTCTCTTTAGGAAACAGATTTAAGTAGTCCTTCCCTCAACTGGTTCGGGGGAAAAAAGTATTCTTTGGAGAGAAGTGGAAAAAAACCTGTTTATTTAACAGGCAAAGCACTCTTCAGCACAAAAATGAACAACATGAAACAGCAAAACTTCTTGCTGCTTCGAAGAGATGACAGATTCAGAAGAGTCCCTTCCGTGGATTGCAGCCCGGCTCACTCAGGCTGTTCTCAGTCCCTCCGGTGCTGGGAAATGCCACAGCCCAGGCCAGGCCTGGTGGGACATAGATGTGAGCTCCCAGTGCTCCTCTGGGTTTTCAGTCCAGAGCAGGTTCAAACAATTCCAAGAAAAAGAAGGAAGAAATACAGGCCAGAGAACTTCTTTGCCACAACTGGTTAGAAAAACTACCCAAAAGCAAAAATAGAGCTCTCTCTTGCTGTCCACTACAGACAACACAGTCTATGAGCAGGATGCGGGGGAGCAGGTGCAGTCTCTGATAACAAACTCTGCACCTCTTCTCTCCCTCCTTCACTCCTGAAATCAGTCTTAAAGCTGCAGAACTTAATATTCAATACCAACAGAACAGACGATTTGGGGACATAAGCATCATAAAGTCACCGCAAGACAGTGACTTTTTCCTGTCCTAGTTCAATAAGCCAAGCATACTCTGGTTTGCACCAAGTGCAAATCTAACCTGGTGATTTAAATTCAACTACTTCATGTAGTGTGTCTATCCTTCTGTTTCTGGGACCCACCTGCCTATGACAAATTTTGCTGTGCTCTCTGTGCTACCTGGGCTACTGCACAGATTTAGAGATTATTCCATACCCCCACCATTAAACTGCTGTGATTTTGCCTCCATCTTACAATGTTGTTGTGGGGCTGTTAGAAGCTTTTCTTCTAAATTTCTGTAGGCACCTTCTTGCAGTATAAGTGAAACAGAAAACATGTTTATTCTCATACAGAGTTTACTTTCATTTGTTCTTTTCTTACCCTTATGTATTTTATCCCATTTCTTAATTGATAGCTGACCTTTTCTCCATCTGCTCTAAATCAGGGAAGTACAGTGTTTCTCTTGTAATTACATTTCTGCCACAAGGTATTTTTCTTTTTTTAAGAGATCAAAACCATTATTGACAGCAGGACGCAGTCTTTTCAATATTTTAGTGAAGAAGCCCACTGCGTTTTCCTGATGCTTTAGCCTGCCAACAGGAGTTTAATAGTCTGGTGGAGTATTAACAGCAACTGATCATTGTTCAGAATATCTAACTAGCCCTAGGTTATATCAACCTGACAGACATAACATTAGCTGAGGGCAACAACTCTCCATTAATTGTTTATGTAGATGACCCTCTGGTGGAAAGGTGGGCATTTTCTCACTTGCCTTGGACATTGTAAGCCAGCCCAAAACAGCCATTGCAATTAGGGGATGTTTATGAGGAAGCAGAGAGAGAGAGCGACTGGCATGGTCAGCGCCATGCAAACAGAGCAATACTAAGAGTTTACTCTTGTTCCTGCTGCAGCCAGTGGTCAAATTCCTGTTGATTTAAAGAGGAGAAAGAGTTGTTCTCCTGGCTGAGATCCAGACTGGCAGCTTCTCCTGTGTCATGTAAGCTGTTGTTGGAGCATGTTGGAATGGTATTCTGTCCACACATAGTGAATGAATGTTTGTTGGGGGTTGAATAAT
>VXBI01009508.1:9642-34551 GCA_013397375.1 Toxostoma redivivum
AAGGGAAGGGAAGGGAAGGGAAGGGAAGGGAAGGGAAGGGAAGGGAGCACTGCCACCAGGAGAGCTGGATCAGGAGTGATGGGTTTTTCTGGGCAGCACCCAGTGCCAGAGGCTTGGCAAGGCTGTGGATCATGCTGGCCTTGTCCAGGCTCTGCTTTCCTCAACCCCTGGCTCCATGGGGAGCTGGAGGGACCAAGGAAGACTGTGCCCAGCTTGCTTCAGTCACACAGGCCCTCCCCTTAAAGCCTTCACTGAAGCCTGGCTGAGAGCCCGGTTTCTGTTCCTGGTGTTGCTCTCAGCTGCCCCACTGACAGGGATGGGGTGGAGGAAGGCAGCAATGGTTGAGATGAGGTGGGGTTCCCCTTTGCCCTTGGTCCAGGTGTGACCAAGGAGTCCTAGGGCATCAGGATGGTGTTGGCAGCAGTTACAGGTGCTGTTGGGCAGTGGTGTGGTGACCAGGGTAGTGAGCATGGGGAGGACTTGGAGCACCATTAGATGGAGCACTCTGGGTGCTCCCCACAGCAGACACTGCAGTGTCACCCTGGGACAGGCTCTCCCTGAGCCCAGGAGCTCAGTATGTCCAGTCCTCAGGAGGAAGAAGAAGCGGTGGGGAAATCCACCCTCTCTTCTCCCAGCAGCAAGGTGGGATGCCAGGATAGGAGCCTGTGGTGGCAGGTGTCTGGGGTGTCCCCTTCCCTCATCCAGGGTGTCCATTCTGAGCTCTGCTGGCCCCTGTCGGTGGGTCAGGAGTGCCAGCTGGCTGTCTGGGGCTGGCTGCAGGTGACGCAGGTGTAACTGGAGCAGGGTGCCCACAGGCAGGTGTCTGCTGAATTATTCAGAGCCTCTCCATGAGCTCAGTGGGGTGATGATGGCATGGCACCGTTATTCCTTCTCACTTCGGACTGGGACTGATTTGGCGTCAGTGCACACAGACATGTAGAAGGATCTTCCTAGAACACTCATTTCCCCCAGGCCCTTTTGAAGGGATGTGTTGCTGCCCCGTCCTCTGGGTATTTTCTGCTGGATAGATCCCCATCCTGGCATGCACCCCAGGAGCAATGCCAGCCAGGGGGTGAGAGGAGAGCCCTGGAGGGCCCAGCATGCCAGCCTCTTTCTGTTGTGGTGAGGACAAGGGCCAAGCTGTGAGCAGGATGTGGGTGCTGGGGATCCTGCCTCTGGCCAACCCCCTGTGTTTTTCCTGGGAAGACAATCCCTGAGGTGAGGGGTGTTGTGGGGGTGTTGTGGGGCTGGCCAGGGGCTGGCACCATCTCAGCAGCCTCAACCAGCATCGACTAAAAAGGAGAAGAGCAGGGAGCTGACGGCAGCGCTGAGGAATGCCTGTGCCTCTGTGCACAGTGCACAGCTCTGTGTGTGCTGGGGGGCAGCTGGGATCCACTGGGTTATCCCCCCCCAGCAGCTGCTGCTCCAAGGCGGGGAGGGTGGCATCCCACGCCCAGCACCTGCTCAGGAGGGGACCCTCAGCCCTGGTTTGGCCCCCCCATAACAGTGCTAGGTCAGGGCATCCCATGCTCTTCCCTTGCTCTTCACATGCCAGGGAGCTGCAGATGGACGGGGTGTCCGTGCTTGGCCACGCTCCAGCTGCTGTTCTTGGCGGGGGACCAGGCCCCCAGATCGCATGACAGTGTCGGGCTGGGGCCGGCTAAATATACAGCTCATCCAAGCTCCATGTCCTGCCAGGGTCATTGACTCTGCTAGGGTCAAGCACTACAGCAGTTGGCCACACCTAGAGCTGGTTCTGAGGGGCAGTGTGCCCCCTCTTTTCTCCACTTCATGCTGGTAGGGTCTGGCTGGGTGGTGCTGACCCAAAAAACATTCTCCTTGATGCTCTCGATGCTCCCCAATCCTGTACCTGCCTGTTCTTACAGTCGAGCTGGGCTCACAGCTTATGGGAGCTGTTGTTGCCCCCTGGGAGTGTAGGGCAGTGTAGTGTGGTGGAGGGAGTATAAGAGGCAGGATGCACCAGGAAGGATGGGGTTCTGTGTCATCAGTACTGGGAGTGTTTGAAGATGTGGGGAAAGTTCTCCCCTAGCCCTAGTGGTCCCTGGGGTGCCATGGGATGCTTAGTTCCCCTCTCTGGGGCTGGGGTGGGAGCTGGGTGAAGCCTGGTGTCCATGGGGGCTGCAGTGGGGCTCAGCCTTGCCTGTATCCCCCTCCAGGTGCGGCACCGCCAGTCGGGACAGATCATGGTGCTGAAGATGAACAAGCTGACCAGCAACCGGGGCAACATGCTGCGGGAGGTGCAGCTGATGAACCGCCTCTCGCACCCCAACATCCTCAGGTAGGACCTGCTTCCCCACTACCAGCCCCATTGCCCCCCTTTTCCCTGGCATGGGGGTTTGGAGCTACTGCTGATGCTGGATAAGCTCTTGGGGCTGGTCCCTGCCACAGCCACCCTCAGGTCCCCTCTGTCTGTCTCACAGGTTCATGGGGGTGTGTGTGCACCAGGGACAGCTGCATGCACTGACGGAGGTAAGAGTGTAGCAACAGCCAGGAGTCTCGGGGCTCCTGCAAGCCAGTGATACCTATGGGGACACATGCAGGCAAGGCCTACTGGGAGGCTGTGGTGTGGGGTGGGTGGAATATGCATTAGGATGAGAGATGGGCTTCCAGTGTTATGGGGGGGGAAAGAATGCTGTGATGCGATGGTCCGGCTCTTTCCATTAGTACATCAACGGTGGGAACCTGGAGCAGCTGCTGGACAGCCCTGTGCCCCTCTCCTGGTCCATGCGTGTCAAGCTGGCCCTCGACATTGCCCATGGCCTACGGTACCTGCACTCCAAGGGCATTTTCCACCGCGACCTCACCTCCAAGGTACGGGATGTTCCAAGGCACTGCATTGTCCTCATCATCCCATACCCATGTTGCTGCTGTGCTGCCCCAGGCATGGTGGGCTGGGGAGCAGGAGGCTGTGCTGTGCTGGGGCATCCTGAAACCGGTAGCCAGGGAGGCAGGGCTGGTGCAGTTATTGTGACAGGTCCTCCTGTGCCCACAGAACTGCCTGGTGCGCTGCGAGGCCAGTGGCTACACAGCTGTAGTGGGTGACTTTGGCTTGGCGGAAAAGATCCCCACCTACAGGTACATGGGCACCATCCACCTGTCCATCCCCATCCCTGGAGCCCACTCAGAGCAGAAGCTGGAGAGGGATGGATGTTGGGGATGCAGCTAAATGGGGGTGGTGAGGTGGTCCCTGGCAGGAGAGGCTCCAGGAGCAGTTTGGGAATGGCTAGGAGGGGATAAAGAAGGGGGTGGTATGATTGAGAGAGATGAGTTTGTGGGGTGCATGGAGTTAGGCCAGGAAGGGAGGTGGAGATGGTCATCTGGGCTGCCGCAGCAGGAGGATGGGGGGATGGACATTTGGGGGACTGGGCAGCCTCTGATACTCCACCATGTCTCCAGTGAGGGCAGTGAGAAGGAGCCGCTTGCCGTGGTGGGCTCCCCGTACTGGATGGCACCCGAGGTGCTGCGTGGGGAGATCTACAACGAGAAGGTGAGGCTGCCCTGTATGGGGCTATACTCCGGCTTGTGCTGCCAGTGGTTTGCAGAGTTTACAATCCTGGGGTGCACCTGGAGGGAAGGAATTGGGCATTCCCAACTGGTGACGAGGTGCCAGAGCCCCAGTATGCCTCTGCAGGGAGGAGAAGGGCTGTGGCCTTGCAGAATGGTGGGTACATCACCTCAAGGTTGCAGGGCACCTCCATAACTCCCCACTCTCTGCAGGCCGATGTGTTTGCATATGGCATCATCCTGTGCGAGACCATCGCTCGTGTGCCAGCTGACCCCGACTACCTGCCCCGCACTGAGGTGACTCTGGGATGGGAACAGGGGGAGCTGTGGGTTGCAACACTGGGGCTTGGACCACTTCATCAAATAAGGGGGGCTGTTCTGTGTTGGGCAGAGACCCGTGTGCAGGATTGGTTCCGCATCTCAGGGCTGGAGTGCTGCATCCCACTTGCTGCCCAGAGAGGGATGGTCTCTGCTGGTAACCCCAGAACCCATAGTGAGCCTGAAAAGGAGAACAGGGCAGTTGGATTCAGGCAGATAGCAGAAGCCATATCTGTGTCCTAGCATCCCCCAACCTTAGCCCATTTTGTGGTGACATCAGGGTCCTCCCCGCTGTGTCCCAGCTTAGGTGCTTCCAGGTCCACAGTCCTGTGTAATAGTGCAGTGGGGAGGGGACCAGGCCATGCTGGGTCCCCTGGGCCTTCTGATGCCCCAGGAGACCCAACCTTACTCTTCTTCCTTTCCCTGGTGCAGGATTTTGGTCTGGACGTCACCACTTTCCGCACCATGGTGGGAATTGACTGCCCAGCAGCCTTCCTCCAGCTGGCTTTTCACTGCTGCAGTGTGAGACTCCCACCTCCGCTGACTGCCCTTCCCTGCCAGGACAGGGCGGGCAGGACAGGCTGCTCTCAGGGAGAGCAGGGAGCTACCTTTGCTGTGCAGGGCTCCCTGGGGTGCTTGAGGAGACATAGACCTGACAGGGAATCCCTCCTGCCCACAGATGGAGCCCACCTCCCGCCCCTCATTCCTGGAAATCACGCAGTGCCTGGAGAGCATCTTGCAGCACCAGCTGGGCGCCGAGGGTGCCAGGGCCACCCTGTTCGGCATCGGGGAGAGTCTGCCTGGATCTGGAACTTCAGCCACACTCAGTGGTACGTGGGCACCTCGGGGACAGGCAGAGCAGGGTGTAAAGATGGGGGAGTGTGGGGTTTCCTGTCCTACCCCATCAGGAGACAGGGGTGTGTGAGGTGTGCAGGATAGAGCTGATCCCTGTTCCTCCTTGGGGTACGCCCCTAAGTTGTTGGGTGCCCAACACCCCACAGCACCCCACGTGGGCAGCTACTGGCTGCTGGTGACACTTTCCTGTGCCCATGCCCAGGAGTGGCCAGGAGGTCAGCCAGCCACACCGAGCAGTCGCCCCTGCGTGAGCTGGGGGCACAGCACCTGCAGCCAGACCAGCGCCTGTCCCGCAGCCAGTCTGACATGTTCCCTCCCAAGTCACCTGCCCTACCGTGGCCACTGGAGCCTTACAGTGGGGCCAGGTCCAAGGAGATGTCCCCCCGTGTCAACCCCTTCTCCCAGCGTGAGGACCTGAAGGGGGGGAAGATCAAGCTCTTTGATACACCGAGCAAGTCAGTCATCTCGCTCACCTTCGACCTGCTGCCCCCCGCCCCGCTGCAGCTCAGCAGTCCTGTGACGCCTGAGCCTGCCGTGGAGGTGCAGTGTGACTTCTCAGCACCCACCACCAGCCCCCGCAAGTGCCACTCTCTGCCCTCCTCTCCTGAGCTGCCCCACCGGGGGGGCCTGGAGCTGGGTGTGGGGTCCTCTCATCCTGCTGATGACCCCCACCCCCCTGCCCTTCTTCCTCCCCCAGCACGGGGAGGAGCCTCCACCCCCAGCTCCAGGGCAGAGGAGCAGATGGACTGCGGCCCAGACAGCTCTGAGCCACCGCAGCCCACCCCGCTCCCCATCAACAGCAACTTCATCCGCACCGCATCCTCGGGCACGCAGCCCTGGCAGCCCAACGTGCGAGCCCCCAAGGGGCTCCTCATCAACAACAACCACGTGATGGTCAGCAAACCTCTGGCCTGGGGCAGTGGGCTGGAGCACGGCTTCTCTGAGATCAGCATCTCCTGTGCAGCAGCGCTGGAGCGGACGGAGCGCTCGGCCATGCTGCCCGGGCACAGCTCTGGTGCCATGCTGGAGCAGGATGAAGTGCTGCCCTGCCCTGGCTGCTGCCTGAGTCCCTTCAGCTTCAGCTTTGCCTCCATCTGCCACCGGCCAGCGCCCAGTCCGCCCCGCTACCAGAACCTCAACTGCGAGGCCAAAAGCCTCGTCTGCCATGATCGGGGCCAGCACCAGAAAGCCCCGGGGCCAGTGCTGGCTGAGCCCAGCCTGAAGCTGCCGGAGGCACAGTCCTAGTGATGGGGACCCTGGGGAGTGGGGCTGAATCCAGCTGCCCCTTGCACCCCTCTGCAGCCACAGCACTGGGCAGTGCAGGAGCCTGGCATATCCCCACGGTCTGTCATCACTCAGCACATGGTGGCCACCAGTGGCTATGGTGCCAAGTGCTGTGGCTGCCACGGTGCTGCCCAGTCACTTGGGCACCCACCCCACCAGGATCAGCCTTGGGGATCTGCAGGGAACCCTGGAGGTGGGCTGGGTCTCTGCTGGGGACCAAAGTGCAATAACACCGCTGCCCTGAGCACTGCCCCAAGCGGCAGGGCTGGTCCCCCGCGGGGGCCACGGGGATCAAGTCCTGGATCCAGGATCCCCTTTCCCCAAGGGCTCACCCCTCTGCAGGCTCTTGCAGCAGAGTATACAATGAGCCTGCTGCCTTGGGAGAGCTGAGAGTTCCCTGCACCAAGGCAGATGAGAGGTACTGGGCTGGGGTAGAGAGGTCAGCGTGTGTATGTGTGTTTTTGGGGATCCTGGGGGCTGGTGGGTTAACCCATGTGTGCCCACGAGCATGGGGAGCACAGCCTGTCCCTGACATGGGGAGAAGAGGGCAGGGGACCTTAGCAGGGCAATGCCCATGGGCAGTGCACGGGGAGGATTGCCAGCACTGGGGTTGTCCCTGCCTGACCGATGCTGAGGGTTGGATGCTGAGTCAGCACAGTGCCTCACATCCCCCTGGCACGCGGGTTTGGGAGCAGGATGCTGGCAGAGGGGCCAGGATGCCATCCTGGCATCATGGGGATGGGGCCAGTGGGCAGCACAGCTAGGCTGCCTGGCCCCCAGCAAGGGTGGGAGCCGGCTTTCCTCCCTCCTGCACAATGCACTGGTGAATGCAGAACTCTTTGTGTTTTTTATTATTATTAATAATAATTGCTAGTAATATATACCCAGCTTATTTAAAGTGTTCATTAAAAACTGAATGTCCCAGTAACTCAGACTGCTGGTTCTGTCTCTTGGATGCACATCAGACGTGGGCCCAGAAGGTTGCATGGTCTTCCCTGGGCATTCTGGGGAACTCCTCCAGGACTGCAAACCAGCCTGGCTCAGCCCAAGATCTCAACTGCCCTAAAGCATTCATCTCAACTGAGATGGCTTCAGACAAATTCCCTTTCATTATTTAGGTTCTTTGGGTTCATGCCCTTGAGTCCATGTTTGCTGTGGTATACAAGAAAACAAAGAGCAGATGAACTGGGTCTCTTTATTGCTATAAAGTGGGTTTAGCCAGCAGACAAGTCAGACAAGTGACATGTGCCCCCTCTGAAAAGTCTGCCTTTAACACCCTTTTGCTCTTCATGCAAGCTCACTCACATAGCAGTTCATCAACTATATATGGCACACACAACCTCATCATAAACCGAGAGTATTTTCGCCTGGTTGAACATAACTTCCTCTGCTCTCACCTGGCCACAGTGTTACATCAGGGCTACTTTGCTTAATCTTCACATGTGCACGTGTGTAGCAGCTATTTAAAGTCCTGATGAGCTGTCTTGCAAAGCATCAGCCTGCTACAAGTGCCTGAGTTAACTTTTGCTTTTGAAAGGCACAATCACACTATGGGACCCTAAAGGTCATTGCTCTACTTTCTAATTCGCGCAAAAAAAATCCCCAAACGTCAGCACAGACACCGGCCAGTTCAGGCTCAGCTTCCCTCCTTAGGAGCTGAGGCTTTGCCGAGCCGTTGAGTGCTAGGTTGTCTGAAAGCCATGAGCAAGCTGCTTCTGCAATGGGGTCAGGCAGAAATTCCTGCTGTGGGGAGGGGACTGTGTGGGGGTGAGGCTGTGCTGTCCCCAGCTCCTCCTCCTGGCATGCCAGCACCGCAGCTCTCTCCGTGCTGGGGATGTGGCATGGCTCCAGTGCTGAGTATCAGTGCTTGATCCATTCTGCAGCCGGTTTTGAGCTCCCCACTGCCCACTAGCCCTTGTGCTCAGGAAGACCCAGAGTGTCCCTTGCAAGTGTGGGGTCGGCTATGGAGCCTCTACCACTCAGCCAAAGCACATCACCTGGAGGCAAAGGGCAACTGGGCACCAGTGGGAAGCACCTGGGTGGCTAGGACAGCAGGCTGTGAGAGGGAAGTGGTTGGCTGGAACGGATGGGACATCCTGAGCAGGGACACAGCAAGGCTGAAGCAGAGGCAGTGCAGGGTGCAGGTGCTGCAAGGGAAAGCAGAAGAGGGTGAGGGTGAAGGTGAAGGTGAGATGCTGCCCACCCTCCACCACATGCAACAGGGCTGGGAAAGCACCTTGCCAAGATTTTTCCCCCCATCTTGCCCCTTTGCTGAGCCACAGCTTCAGGGGAAGCGTTCAGACCCAGAACGTCCAGGGCAGCGAAGGGACAGAGGCAGGCTCCATCCAGCACAGGGAGGTGACTGCATTCCTCTCCCTTTCCAAGGGAGGGGGTCAACATGCTGACAGACAGAGCTGCAGGCTCCCTGCTTTCCCCCAGGCACACCCCATGTGTCCCTGACTCAGAGGACTCACCACAGCAGTGCTGGGGCTGGCGGCCATCATCACTTGAAGGGGAGGCTTGGCCCTGCTGCCTTCTCACAGATCCAGAGGTGCAGGTCACTGGAACCAGTGCACTGGGCGGGTTTGATGCTCCCACGGCTAATTATGGCACAGGTTCCATTTGATTTTGACTGCCAGGGCCTAATTGGGAAAAAACACATCAGGCACTGACATGTTCATTCTACAAACCCTGCTGAGGCAGCTGCAGCTACTGACTTTTGTACACTGGCAGAGGATGCTGCAATCAAAGGGGGATCCCCCAGTCCTCCCCTACTGATTTCACAGGCTGAAAGCTCAGCTGATGCATCCCTGCACTTCCTCGGGCAGGCTGAGAAACACTGTCAAAGATTTGCAGTGCTTGCAACACCCCTTTAGCCTCCCCCCTCTCAGCCCTGCTGCTGGGGGTTGTTCATGGCTGCAGTGGGGAGAGCCAGGTCCTCCCTGAAGGCACATGGATGAGCAGAGGAGCTGTCTTGAGCCCTGGGTCTGCTTTGGGTGCAGCTGCTGTGGCAGGGCTGAGGATGGAGGGCCAGGTACTCAGAACCTTTCCAGACACGTTTGTTCCTCCCCAATGCTCTCAGACACTGCAAGAGGAAGCGGCAGTGAGCTGAGGAGGTGGTGCATGTGGCAGGGAGGAGCCCAGGACTCTCCACAGTCAGGAAGGCTTGATCTCCCTTTGGAGAGGAATAAAGAAGGCATGTGGGGGATAGAGGAGGTGCTCAAACACCATGCCTAGTCCCCAGATAAAATCTGAGGTTTCTTCTGTCCACTCTTGCTGCCTCCTGCTTCATATGGCCTGCTTTTTACACCCCCCTGAGCCTTGGCTTTCCATTTGCATGTCCTCTAAGTTTCTCATCACACCACTGCATCCACCTTCCCTCAGTCCCTGCTGCTCTGATGCTCTTGTTTTCCAGGGCCTGTGCCTGGAACTGGGTACTGGTGGAATTTAAAATGCTTCCTAGACCCATGCCAGAGGATGGGAGTATTGGCAAGAGGCAGTTCTGACACATACCTTTCATAAAGGGAGCCATCCACCCAGAACCAGGCCTCCGAGCCACCCTCACTGTCTGGGTCCTCTTCCTCCAGCCAGCCATAGTCGTACCAGGGAAAACTGCCCTTCTGCAATCCAATCCAGTATGGGACATCTGCATTCTTCAGGAAGCTCTGGGGGAGAAGAAAATGTGCTTTTCCATGTTTTATTCCATGGCACCTATGTACTTCACAGCAGGGTGATCATGTCCCCAAGGAGCCCCTGGGGCTGGAGTTTCTTGAAACAGGACAACTCAGCAGCCTGGTGCCTTGCTCCAGTTTGGGACACATCCAGGAGTGCCAAAGCCTTTCTATCCCATGTCAACCATCAGCCATGTGCTCCAGAGAAGAGCCCTGCATCCTCCAATGTTTCAGCAGAACACAGGGCCCCCAGAACAGTGCTAGCCCATCTGGGGATCCCATGGCTGGATACACCATCTCCCACCCTCAGCTCCCCAGCACACTACCGGCACAGTCCAACGACTCCAGGATTTGGTGACCAGCAGCTGAGAATATGTCTTCTCACACTCATCTCTGCTGTCTTCCCATGTCTTCTTCTCCGAGGAGATGAAGAGGCACTTGCCCCTGTACAGCAGCCAGCCCGAAGGGCAGCAATCTGTGGGTAGGGGATAGCTCAGGTGTCCATGCTCAGGGTCTCATCAGGGGCTTGCTCAGCCACATATGCCCTGGGGAGGTAACAAGGAACAGCCCCACATCTTCCCAGCAGACATCACAGGTTCAGTGCCTGCTTCAGGCATAGCTTCAGCCCTTGGACCACCCTGTCCCCACCATGTGGTCAAAAAAGCCAGTACTTGCCCCCTGGCACCTGCTGAGGGGTGCCAGTCACCTGGAGCACCCCCTCCCTGCTCCATCATCACCCTACCTATAGCTGTGCAGGAGCGCAGGAGGGCCACGGTGCTCTCACTGTTGTTGAGCCTCCCCTGAACCTCCTGCACCTCCCTCTCTGTCTTGCCCAGGACCCCTGTGACCCGACGCAGCTCCACATTCAGTCTGTCCAGCTCCAGCTGGCTGATGTTGCCCTGATGCCACGCTCGCTGCAGCTCTTCTCTGGCCCATGCCAGCTCCAGTTGTGTCTGCTCCAGGCTCTGCTCCCGTGCCCTCAGCTCCTGTGACAGGCGGCCCTGCTCGGACGCGTGCTCGAGGGAGGTGTCCCGCAGGCTGCGGGTGGCCTGCCAGTCTGGGGACAGAGTGGGTGAGCTGAGACATGGGCATGGCACAGTTCGGATGTGGGACCCTGATTAAGGCAGGTGAGATGGGCAGGGCAAGGCAGGGAATTATCCACAACGAACGGGAAAGGATGGGAGGGAAGCACACGGCAGGGAAGTGTATGGTTAAGGGTTGGGCAGGATCTGGCAGGGGAGAGCAGGGGCAAGGCAGGATGGGGCGTAGGAGCAGACACAGCAGGTTAAGGGCAGGGAGGGTGCAGAGATATGAGGCTGGGCAATGCCAGGATGGGAAAGAAAAGGAGCAGAAACAGAGAGGAAGATGGATGATGTGGGGGAAAGGAGATGGGAGAGATGTGTGAGGGATGTAGACCAGCTTGTGGCAGACAGGGCAGAGGGACTCAGCAGGGAGTGTGCATGAGCATGCCTCTATTCACCCACAGCGCCCACCCTGACCCAACCACTCCCTGCCCCAGATGTTCACAGTACCCCAACTCACAGCAAGCCCCCAGGGCCACAGTGGCCACCAGCAGTAGGAAAGTTGCCAGCAGACCCACAGGGATGCACCACCGATGGGACAAGCACCCTGAACGATACAACAGACATCATCTGAAGAGCTGGAAAACCCCTGACAGCTCCCAGACCTCCTTCCTTGGTACAGGTCGCATGACAGCCCAGGTGGCATGGTCTGAGTGATGGGAGTGGGAGGACCCCAAAACACCACCCATGACCCACACCAGAACCACCCTGGGTCGGCTGGAATCCAGCCAGATACTCACCTGGGCTGGGCTCTGCTCCATCCTCATCCTGCCCTGCCAGTGCTGGCTGCGTGTTCTCATAGGGGCTCTCTGCCTCATTGAAGGCTGTTGGAGGAGAGCAGGGGAGAGCAGCTGAGGCCAAGGGGCTGGCCACGGCAGGGACAGCGTGGCAGGGACAGCGGGCTCTCACCTGCCTCCAGCGCCTGGCTGGCCATGCTCTGGCCCCCCATCACTTTGGCAAACCTCAGGTCGGCATAAAGCTGGGCCATGTGGGCAAACGCTGGGCAAGCCCTGAGCCTTGCTGGCTCCCGCTCTGCCCTTGGGATGCCTTTCTGAGATGTCCCTGTTCCCGATGATTGCAACGTCTCTCGGAGGTGCAGCCAGCATCAGCAGAAGCAGAAGTTCGCTCTGCACTGTAGCAGATGGGACTAGTGAGGCACAGCTGCGGGGACCAGCACACTCTCATTGGTCCCAGAAACACTGGCCCATCCCCTCCCACGCCCTAAAAGTGCTTATGGTTCCCCTAGGCACAGGGCAGGGTGAGGGCAGCACAGACAGATGTCACAGCAGTGGAAGAGCAAAAGATAGACCCAAATCCCTGGTCTTACCGGAGAGCCGGGGCAGAGCAGGGCAATCCTGAATTCAGGAGCAAATTGCCTTGTGGACAGCTCCATGGAGGGCTGGAGGTCTTCACAGACAGAGATTTCCCCTCCCACCCTCTGTGAATGGGAATTTCCCCATGATGCATTTTGTTACTCGACCTTTCATCCTCTCCCTGGTCCCCTCCAGCTTTGGCATTGCTCCAAAACAGCCCTGGAGAGTTGCAAAAATCAGTGATATCCCCTTTGCCTTCCCTTCCCAAGACCACAATCCTACCATTCACAACACATTCTTCTTGGTCCCTCCAGGTCCTCAGCATCTCAGAGGTCTCTACTGAACTGCATCCAGAAAAGGACAGGTTTCAGAAGGGCTGCCCCCAAACCCTCCCACTGCCTTGCCATTGCTTCCCACTGTCTTCCAGATGGCCAGATGGGCACATCTGAACACAGCCAGTCCCTGAGACAGCACTGGACTTGCACAGTGGTGCTGGTGAAGCACAGTGTTACAAAGCCATTGTCCATCATCTCTGCAAGAGCAAGGGAAGTTCTTCACCAGTGGAGAAAGGTAAAAAGTCAAAGCCAGCTTCAAAGAGGATGGGAAGGAGGTTTAGAAAGCTAAAGGTTGAGCTGCCTCTACTCAGCCTCCTGGAAGAAAATGGAGCATGTCTGCCTGGGCATGCAGGGGCCCAGACCCAGGGAGGACATGCAGGGGAAAGGCCAGTGGGATTTATTGGATGACTGCCCAATGTACCTCCTATTGCTTGGAAGCACTAGCCTGGGGAACAGAGAGCAATGGGGTCATTTATCATGACTCTTCTGCATCTGGGATGTGGTTTTCCATAGTGTACTTGCTGGCAGAGTAGAGAGATGTGGCCATGATGAGAGGAGAAGTGAAAGCTCATGCTGCAATGTGGAAGTCCCTTTTAGGTGCTAGGGCAGTGATGCTCAGATCCTGGAGAAGACCACCAAGAAGAGGGAACCTCCATCCTGGATGGAGTCAGCAGCAGAGCTACCCGTTCCCAGCTGGAATCCAGACCCGCTCTCCCCTGCCCTAAGGAATTTGATGAATTCTCTGCAGGCTGAAACCTACAGCTTTGCCCCATGCTCCAGCCCCGAGGTGCACTGCCCCAGTGCCTTCCCAGGGGACATTGAGCAGTTTCAGGGTGTGAAGGGGAAAAAGATGGTGGTGCCTGACCAATGGCAGGGCGCCGGAGCTGTGGCTCTACTTTCCCCTCCGCTGCACCTCAGCACACTTCTGCTTCTGCAGAAACCAGCTGCATTTTTCCCTTTGAGCAGAGCCCGCAGGGCCACCGGGGCCGCTCGGGGCATGGCCCAGAGCGTGGTCTATGCCGACCTGAAGTTTGCCGTGGGCCCCCCACGCACCGTCCCCGATGAGGATGACAGTCCCTACGAGAACGTGCCGCTGGGGCCGGTGACAGCAGCGCCCAGCCCAGGTGGGAGCGGGGATGCCCCGGCGCAGGGTGGTGGCTGGGGACCACGGGGCGATGCCTGCGGGTGCTCCTCTCTTGCAGGGCGCTGGACTCCTCTCTTGCGATGGCGCGACCCGGCAGCGCTGCTGGCAGCCAGCCTGCTCCTGCTGCTGCTGGTGGTGGCCGTCGTGGCCCTGGGGGCTCGCTGTGAGTCGGTGACTGCGGCGGGTGGGGGCGCCGGGAGGGCAGCACCAGGAGCGGGCGTGGGGCTGGGCGAGGGACTGGCGGCGGGGGGCTGTCAGGGAGGAGAGGCTGGGGCTGGGGTCTGGGGCCGTGCACGGCCACCACGAGCTGCCTCCCACTGCCTTTCCACTGCCAATCTTTCCCACTTCCATCTCACTGCCTTCCACTGCTTCCCAATCCTTCCCAACGTCTCCCACTCTCTATCACTGACTCCCCTTTCCTCCCACTGTCTTCCTGCTGCCTCCCATTGCCAACCATTGCGTCCCATTTCCTCCCACTGCCTTCTACTCCCTCCCATTGCCCTCTGACTGCCTCCCCATCACTGCCTCCCATTCCCTCCCACTTACTTCCCACTGTCATACATTGCCTCTCCATTTTATTTCCACCGCCTCTTCTGCCTTCCCATTGCATCCCGCTGCCTCCCACTCCTTCCCATTGCCTTCCACTGCCTTCCCACTCCCTCCCCTGACTTCCCATTGCCTCCCACTGCCTTCCACCGCTTCTCATTGACTGTTCTTGTATTCCCACAGTCTCCCACTGCCTTCCAATGTCTCCCCTCCACTTGCCATTATTGGGGCTTCCATTCTCTTCCCACTGGCATCCCCCAGACAATCTTCACCCACAGCCAGATACTCTTACCCTACTCTCCCTTACAAGAGCCATGCCCCAAGCAGGGCCCCATGCCCATGTCTCAGCTCACCCACTCTGTCCCCAGACTGGCAGGTTTCCCGCAGCCTGCAGGACACCTCCCGTGAGCACATGACCGAGCAGGGCCGCCTGTCACAGGAACTGAGGGCACGGGAGCAGAGCCTGGAGCAGACACAACTGGACCTGGCATGGGCCAGAGAAGAGCTGCAGCGAGTGTGGCATCAGTACAACATCACCCAGATGGAGCTGAAAAGAAGGAATGCTGAGCTGGGGCTTACCCAGCAGGAGCTGGCTGTGTTGCAGGAGGAGATGCAAGTGGTGCAGGGGAAGCTCAAGACCAGTGAGAGCACTGTGAGCAGCCTGCGTGCCTGCGTGAACACAGGTAGAGTCTGATGGGGCTGGGGCACAGGGGATGTTGCTGCTGCAAAGATGCAGGGGCTGAACTCAGCCAGGCTGAGCTTCCCAAGCATCCATAGAAGGATGAGCTCCTGAGCTGTGCCCTTGCCTCCAGATTGCTGCCCCACAGGCTGGATACTCTACAAGAGCAAGTGTCTCTACATCTCAGTGACAAAGAAGACCTGGAAGGAGAGCCAGGAAGACTGCGCAGAAAAATCTGCTCAACTGCTGGTCCAAGACAAGGGACCAACACTGATAGTGCCGGTACAGAGCAGGGGGGTTGTGATACCCCAGGAGGGTGGGGCTGGGCAGGGCCAGAAGGCACCATGAGGACCAGGTCCCTATCCTGGCAGCCTGAGGGAGAAGCACTGCCAGCCCTGGGGCTCCTGGGTACCTGGCAAGTGCTGGTTGTGAAGCAGGTGGTTGACAGCTTCTCTCCACTCTAGCATTTTGTGAACGAGTCTAATGCAAAGTACTGGATTGGAGCAAGAGATTTTTATGGGACCAGGAGATCTTCTGTAAGGTGAGACAGCAAATACCGTTCATAAGTACAAGAGTCCTTGACACAAACACCTGCCCCTTTGCCATACTAGACCGGTGCTGTTTTGCCCCTGTGACACACCTCAATTAAAGGGTTGATGGTGCCATGAGCAGTGCCCCAAGGGAGGGGGGTGAGGATAGAACCAAGCTGTGGGGTGCAGGGCCAAATATTCAAGTGGCAGAGAAGAAGAGCAGAAGGAGGAATGTGACACTTCCTCAGGCTGATCTCTGTGCCAGGTGCCTTGCCTGCCCCAGCAGCACTGGGATCTATGGGAAGTGGTGTTCATGGTGAGGAGGTTGTCACTGCTGCCCTGAGATGTGCCCTCTTTCCTAGGAAACGCCATAATTCAGAGTGCTGGTCAGTAATTGAAGGGGAAATGTGGGATGTATTTTGTGGGAATTACTTCCACTGGATCTGTGAGAAATCCCCAGAGCTGAGAAGTGCATCTGAGACCCGACCTCCTTTTCTGGCCAAGGACTGACTGGTGCCACCCCCCTCCATCACTGGACTCAGGTGCATGACCTGTTCTGAGACATGAGATCCTGTCCCCTGAGCACACTTCATGTCATTTGCATTACAAAACTGCTGGGGAAAAGTGCCTCTATTTTGAAGCAAGGATTTTGTAGAATAGACCTTATTCCCCTCTCCCCCACTCATGCATGCTATACTTCTTTGTACCGTGCCACTGCATGTCCCTGTGTGCCCTGGCCAGTGCAGCTCTGACCCACTGCAAAGCCCAGCTCCCACCTTCTTTGTTACCCCAAGGCTGCCAGGACTGCAGGATCTGCCATTTGCAACTTCTAAGAGCTGGGAGATGACACACTGATGTCCTCAACCCATCCTTTTTGTGGAGACTTGTGGATTTACAGCCTTCTCTTAGCATCAACAGCTCTTGTCCTGCCCTTTCTTCTGCATTCATCACCTGCCCAGGGCTTTGGGCTGGGTCCTGACTGGAAGGAGTGCTGACAGTGCCATCAGCATGCGAAAATGCTGGGAAGCCCTGAGATCATATAGGAAGAGGGGGGTGAGTGCTGGGGAGCTTTGAGAACATGGTGGATGAATAAGGAAACCCTGAAACCATGGGAGGAAAACGAGGGCAATGAAGAGCCCCTAAGACCTTGGGAGGTGGATGTGGGAATCCTGAGACCATGGAAAGAAAGAGGGTGCAGTGGAACTGCAAATGACGGTGGTCCTGAAAAAATGAATGATAAGACAGTGGGAGAGAGGAAGGAGCACTGGGGAGACTTAGGAACATGGGGAAAAGTGAGACCCCTGCCACCAAGGGAGAAGGATCCATAAGAATGTGGTAGGACCTCATCTGCCAAAGGAGGGTGATGAGAGACCCCTGTCCAGGACCCAGATGGGGTGCTGGGGTGAGTCCAGAAGCAGCGTTGACCCTCCCTGTCTCACTCAGTGTTTCTGCAGAGAGGGGAAGGTCTTTTGCCATTTTGCTAAGCTGGACTTGAGACAGCCAGTACAGCTTCACCACAAGTCCTGCCCAACCAACCCAATGGCCTACAATGGAGCAGTTGCATCAGTGAACAAGGGAAGGGCTACACATGTCTTCTATCTGGACTTCTGTAAAGCCTTCAACAAAGTCCCCCTCTAAATTTGAGAGAAATTGATTCAATGGGTGAACTGTGCAGTGGGTAAGGTTGGACAGCTGCATCCAGAACATAGTAGTCAGTGGCTCAGTGTCCTGATGTGGACACTGGTGATAATGCTGGCCCTCAGGGATCCACCTTGGGACCAATGTTATTTACCCCTTTTGTCAACAACGTGAGCAGTGGGATCAACTGCACCCTCACCAAGTTTGCAGATGACAGCAAGCTGAAGTGTGAGGACATACCTGAAGGACAGGATGCCATCCAGAAGAATCTGGACAAGCTCAAGGAGTGGCCCATGGGAACATCATGAGGTTTTACAAGGCCAAGTGCTGGTGCTGCACCTGGGTCAGGACAACCCCAGTATCAGCACAGGCTGGGCATGAACAGCCCCAGAGCAGCCCTGCCCAGAAGGACTTGGGGGTGCTGTGGGTGAGAGGCTGGACATGCCCTGGACATGGCACTCCCAGCCCAGAAAGCCAAAAGTGTCCTGGGCTGCATCCAGAGCCCCGTGGGCAGCAGGGCAGGGAGGGGATTCTGCCCCTCTGCTCTGCTCTGCTCTGCTGAGACCCACCTGGAGCACTGCATCCAGAGCTGGGGTCCTGCACAGGAGGGACAGGGACCTGCTGGAGTGAGCCCAGAGGAGGGACACAAAGATGATCAAAGGGATGGAGCACCTCTGCTATGAGAATTGAGATTGTTCAGCCTGGAGAAGAGAAGGGTTCAGGGAAAACTTACTGTGGCCTTCCAGTACCAAAAGGGGCTACAAGAAAGCTGGAGAGAGACTTTACATGAGGGCTTGTAGCAAAAGCACAAGGGGAAATGGCATCAGACTGAGAAGGCAGCTCCTAGGAGATCTTCCCTAGAAAGAGACTGGAGGAGCCAGCACAATGGCATGGCAAGGCTGGAACAGGATTGCAGGTCCCCTACAGTCTCAGCTATCATACAAAACAAAGACTTGCTGTGTCTGGCTTGTCCTGGAGACATCCTCCATGCTCCTAAAGCCCTAAGCTCCAGCCTCTACTACCCACAGTGTCACAGTTGCCACTACAAGGACACACTGCAGACCTCATCCACTCTCTGGTTCATGGTTTCACCAGGGTGGTTCAGCATGGCTGCTTACTTGCCCATCTTGATGTGTGTCTTCTCCTTTCTTCCCAGCTGCAGGATTTGCACTTTTACCCACTCCAGTATCAGCAGGCTCCCATCAAACCATTTCTCCAGGCCTCTCTGTACCCCAGTCCTGCTCTCCAATATACACACTAGTGGTTTGGTATTGCCCCTACCCATGTGGTGTGCCATCCCCTACCCATCATCCAGTGCATGGATGAAGGCTCCAAGGAGATAAACCCTGGGCATTGGGCAACCCTTCAGCGATTGCCAAGGGCATTACTGACACCCACTGCAGCCCTCACACCATTCAGGTTTTCTCTTCTCCTGATCTCATACATCCCCTCTTTGTCAGTGAGGAGACCATGGAGCACCACGTCCCAGACCTCAAAGGTTCTTGATAAATGTCCCCCATTGCTCTCCCCTTATCCCCAACCCATTGTTCCCACAGGCAACAGGCAGGTCAGACAGGCATCATCTGCCTTTGGTAAATCCTGCCTGGCTTTCTCCATCCATACTCGATGGTCACATGCCCAGGAGGTGTGCTACATCTTATTCCTGGTATTAAGCCAGAAGAACAAAGCTCAGCTCTGGACAGGTGATGTAGGGATAAGAAAGGGCAAGACAGAAGCCATCAGCAAATAGTGGCAGAGGCAAGGGGCAGCCAGGAAAACTAACAGAGTCCTCAAAGGGATGCCAGTAACACCATTTTACTTTCACCAAACCACCCTCAGTGGAAGGCAGCAGAGGTGAGCTGGAAGGCTGGTACAGATGTCCCTTTGTTGAGGAATACCTCTGCTCCAGGTGGCTGGGATTACAGGTGCAGTTAGAAATGCAGATGGAAGTGCAGATTGAGCTCTGAGTGGAGCCTGAGGCAAGAGGCTGTGAACTGCCAAACTTTGGGATAGCAAAGGGCGGGAAGATGAGTGGTGCCAGACAGATATATGGACACAGAGACACAGCAGGAGCTAGGAATTGCTGACCTTTTGGATAGCAAAAGAGAGGGGTGATGAAAGCAAGGTGGATGGACACAGAGATGGGGCAGGAAAAGAGAACTGAGGAGGAGGAGCAAGGCTTGAGCACAAGCAGACATTGAGGGGATAAAAGCCCAGAGGTTTGTTTGCTGGGCATCCCTCCTCAGAGGAACCATCTTGAGCTGTTCCTGCGTTACTGTGCTGTGAATAAATGGCTTTGTGGAACGAGACATCTGGGACTCTTCCATGGGAAACCTGCGATGAGTGCCCATGGGCATCACCCCGTGGTCCCACTGCCATCACCAGTGCTCACCCCGTGCTGGGGTATCCCTGTGGCAGTGAATGCAGCGGGGTTCTGCCAGCACCAGCCCCAGCAGCAGGTTCTTGTAGTGAATGCCATCTTCATTGGGGTCTGAAGAGCACGTGGGGACAGTGAGCAGGGGCCTCAGCAAACTGCAGGTCAGTCTAGACCACACTCTGGGCCATGCAGGCAGCACTCACTCTTGTTCTTCTCCATTGTGGTCAGGTGGCAAAGTGTGGCTAAGAACATACTGCATGGACTCACATCTTTACATGCAGAAAAGCAGAAGTAGTTGCTTTATTTGCAAAAAGTATTTTTTCCCTGTGTATGCTCTCACTTTAGGGGGTGAGGGGTGAATGAGCTCCCTCCGGCTCAGCATCCTCTGTGTTCAGGTCCCCAGGCTGTGAAGAGCCCAAGCCCATGAGTACAGGCCACAGCAGGGCTGCACTTCCCCATGCATTACCCTCCACCTCCCAGTCCTGCTCAGGCTGACAGGCTGCACTGGCTGTGGGGGCTTGGTCTTTTGCATGTGCTGGGAGGGAGTCCCAGACAGATCTGTGCCAGAGCTGCAGGCTGCTGGAACAACCCAGTGATCTATACTGAAACCAGAACAGCCTCTGTGACCAGACAACTACAAATCAAGCCCTAGCAGGCCTTTTAGGCTTTCACACATCACCCAGCCTCAAAACAAAGTGAGGTTTGCTGGAACCTCCTCAGATTGGGCAGGCACCAGCAAACAAGCTGCTGCCCAGCCAAAGTCCTCCATGGGACTGCAGAGGCCAAGGGTCATCTCTCAGAAGCATGCCCCAATCAGAAATCCCAAATCTTTCACAGGACCTGTGCCAGCCTGCACAGGAGCTGCTCCATGCTACCTTTGGACCATGAGGATGCTTGGATTGCTGCTGGCTTGATGCTGGCTCTTGACCACAGAGCAGCGGATGCAATTTCCCACTTGCCAATGATGCAACCAAGTCTGAGAGCTGGAGGATGCACCTCCATCCTACCACCCCCATATCCCAAAGCCAGCTGCAGTTATCAGCAGAATTTATTGGCAAAGTGCAGAGTTCCGGAGGGTAAAGAGGTCTGGGCCAGGAGGCAGCGGAGCCTGGGAATGCCCATGCACTGAGGTCAGGCAGGGAACAGGGTGGTGGCACAGGCTGGGGGTCACCACAGCCATCAGGGCCTCACACAGCTGTAGGTGGTGTTTCCCCAGAGGAAGGCAGGAGGTGAGGACTGAAGCCACTGCAGGGTGGCTGCCCTCTGCTTGCAGACCCATCTGAGGGCTTCCGCGCACGCACCACCTAAAAGTCCCAAGCCTGACACCCTGCCACAGGCCTGGAAAGACCTGGTGTAGCGCTGGATTGGGAAGATCCTGCAAGGGAGAGAGTGGGCTGAGATGGGATGGGCAGGAAGAATTGAGGCTGTTGCATTAGCATTTCCTGCAGCCAGGAACCAGACACACAGGGATGCCATGGGGGAAAGTCCACCCTCCCCATGGAACACAGTCTCCTGACTCCCAGTTAGCCTCCTCCCAGTTAGGCCACATGCCCTGATGCCCCCAGCCCCATCACTCACAAAGTATCCCCAGGTCAATCCTAGCAGGGCTCAGCACCAACCAAACCTGAGACCCTGCTTTTATGGGATCCCCTTAGGCCTCTCACCCAAGCAGAGTGTGGACACCAGGGTCAGGCCCCTGCTAAAAATACCCCTTCCCTAAAATGTCCCAATGCAGTCCTGAGAATAAAAGAGGTAGCCAAAATATTGATCACATCCCTGCATGCCTGTCCCCATCACCATCACCAGCTCTGATGCTGGACCCTCAACATGCCTAGCTGGGAACAAGCTGATAGCCTCACCCTTCCAGTGTGGTGCCATCCAGCCACTTCCAGTCAGACCTGATGCCATCCTGCTTCAGCCCCACATGAAAGGCATCCGTGTTAGCTGTGCGCACCAGGAAAGCCTAACACAGGAGAGGACCCACATGAGCCCCTTGGGGGGACATCCAGCCCAGCCACACGATTAGTGATGTATGGGCACAGCATTGCCAGCTCCCTGCCTGGAGGCTTTGCTAGGCTTTAGGCACACAGGCCAGGAAGCTGAGACAATGCAGTGCGTGGGTGACTGCTGAGGGACTGCGAGGTGGTCGCCAGGACAGCCCAGTGCTCACAGGGAGCTGGACAGGCCAGGCTAGGTGCACTCACCAGAGTGGTGTTGGCTTGGATGGTGACCAGCTGTGCCCCTCTGGAGCAGCAGTCCTCTCTGCTCTGCTCCCAACTCTTTTTGGCAGAGGAGAAGTAGTAGCACTGCCCCGCATCCCAGAGCCAGCCAACTGGGCAAAACTGGCATTGCCCTGCACACCAGAAACACAGCAGGTGAGATGGGGCAGCTGTCAGGGGCTGCCACCAGCCCCCAGCCCAAGGGACCCCGAGAGTGACAGTGGGCAGTCATGCACCAACCAACCCATCGCGTTTGTATGTCTGCCCCACAGAGACCACGCTGCACTAACCCTCACTAGGGAGCCCAGCTCCAACCTTCCAGTCCCAGAGCCCTGGGAAGAGGGGCTAGTTACAGGAAGGTGCTGGCAATTGAGCTGGGCAGGGAGCTGCAGGTTTGGGGAGGTGACACAAACACAATTTCCAAAGTGCTAGGAACTCAGTTTAGGTTTCAGCTGCACCAGAAGCTGATGTCATCTGCACAGGGATGCTGGTGACATCCATGACCCTGGTGCTGGTGGCATGCTCAGATAATCCTGGGCCATTTGGGGTCATCTCTTCTAAAGGGGTCTCAGTTCAGCCTATACAGCAGTGCTGGGGCAGCTCTCCACACCACAAGCCAGGGGACAGGCAGTAAAGGTGAAAGGAATATGTAGGGATAGAGCTCAGAGAAACATCCTTGAGTATGGAGAGATCCTACTGCTTGAAAGAAAGAGTAAAGCCCTCTCCAAACCTTATCCAGGAGCCCACCAGGCTCTCTTACCTTCCAGTGTTTGTTTCCCATAGCTGGGGCTCTCCTCTGTACTCCAGAGACCATGTGTGCAGCTTGTCTGTTGTTGCACTAAATCTACAGCAGAAGAGCACAGGTGTGTCCCAGCCACTCTGGGCTCCTGCTCCCACGAGCACCCAGTGTTGTCTCCCACAGGACAGCCTCATGCAGATGAGGTGTCCCCTGCTTTAGGTACACCAAGCCTGTCAAGGTCCTTGCAGATTTTGCTTGGGAGCCTTCCATGCAACAGGCTTTCAGGCAAAGTGCTGCTGTCTTTCAATTTCAGTATCAGTGCTGTTCCTCCTGCCTTTCTTTCACTGCCATGTGACAAAGTGGCTTTCCCCAAGCCCACGCTGTCGCCCTAGCTTCCTTTTCCAGCCACGTAGATGGTGTCTTGTCTCACCAATTTTCCTTCTTGCCCCAGAACCCTCAATGCCCTCAGCCCCAGGCAGAAGGACCCAGCTCCACAGGGAAGCTGCAGCTCAGTCTGTTAGTACACAAGTGCTATGGTGCCAGCCCTGACCCCAGGACCCCCTCTGTAGAGATCTGGGCACTGGATGGCTGGTACTTACAGTGGAAACTCAGGCTGACAAGGATGATTTGTGCCAGCAGGAGCATCAGGGAGAGGACACCCAGGCTGAGGGCTGCCCAGGACCAGGGCAGGCGCATTCGCTGCTGAGGAGCTGAGAAAAGGAGTTAACGTAGACTGGGGAGCAGGGGAGGGAGCAGTGGGGAACCTTGAGCCAGGAAATATCTGAATTCCAGGTGGTATGTCAGGAGGCAGTGGGGGAGCCTGGGAAAAGTGGGGGAGAGCCCATTTGCAGCAGCTTGGTTGTCCTAGAAATTATCTCCCTGCACGAAATGCTTGGCAGAGAGAGCAGAGAGGGGAAATGTCTGTGGTGTGGCATGGGGGTGCAGTGGGCATTCCCTGCCCTGAGCCCCTCCTGCCCCCCACCCTGAGAACAGGCAGTCTGCAACAGGGCTGGAGAGGAGCTGTTTGAGAGAGGACACCCAAAAAAGAGGGAGTGGGGGGAGCAGGTCTGGGAGGACATTTCTGGGGAAGGCAAGGGGCTGCAGGAGGACAGGGAACCTACTGAGAGAGTTAGGGGGCTATTACCTGGAGTGGGGGGAAAGCGCAGGTCAGCATACATGACAGCCTCTTCCATCCCTTCCAAGGTCTGCTCTGCAGCCCACAGGGGCAGGGGCAACCCTTTCCCAGCCCAACTTCTCAGACAAGTGTGATGCAAAATGGAAAGTGTCACTTCCTGGTGGGGTCCCCAGAGGCACCACCTGCAACAAAAGCCCGGGGGGTTGTGGAACTGCCAGACACTTGGGGCAAGGGACAGCCCTGTTGAGGCCAGCATGCCGGCATCCCAGCAGGGGGGAGCCACACAGTTCTGGCTTTGGGTCAGCAAGCGGTGGGAATGGCTGCTGGCTCAAACATGCAGCCAGGGCTGGGCTGGGCAGCCATGTCAAGCAGTTGTAAAGGACCTTAAAGTCACCTCATTCCAAGCCCCCTGCCAAGGACAGGGACATCTTCCACTAGACCAGGTGGTTCAGAGCCCCATCCAATCTGGCTTTGAACACTGCCAGGGATGGGGCATCGACAGCTTCCCTGGGCACCTTGTGCCAGTGCTTCACCACCTTCACAATAATTCCTTCCTAAAACAGGAAAAGCCATATGGGAAGCAGCTGAGGTCACTTTGTTTGTTCAAGCCTGGAGGAGACTGAGGGAAGACCTCATTACAATCTACAAGAGGAAGCAGAAAGGCAGACACTGATCTTTTCTCTCTGGTGATCAGTGACAGGACCTGAGGGAATGTCCTGAAGTTATGTCAGGAGAGATTAAGGTTGGATATTAGGAAAATATCACCCAGAAGGTTGTTGGGCAGTGCAACAGGCTCCCCANTCTACACCCAGCGGGTGGCTGGGCACTGGAATAGGCTCCCCAGGGAAAAGCTCTCAGCACCAAGACTGACAGAGTTCAGGAAGTATTTGGACAATGTTTTCAGGCACATGGGATTGTTGGGGGTGTCCTGTGCAAGCCCAGGAACTGGACTTTGATGATCCCAGTGGGTCCCTTCCAGCTCAGGATATTCTGCAATTCTGTGATGAATATCTAACCTAAACCTGCCCTCTGACAGTCTGAAGCCATTCCTCCTCCTCCCATCACTACACACCCTTGTAAAAAGTCCCTTTCCAGCTCTCTTGTAGTCCTTCTGGTACTGGAAAGCTGCTTAAGGTCTCCTCAGAACCTACTCTTATCCTGGTTCAACAAGCGTGGTTCTCTCGGTCTGATCTGCCCTAAGGACTGCACTGGAAGACTGGATGTCCTTGGGGCACAAGAAACATTCCCATGTTTCCCAAAACTCCTCTCTCCAAGGAGCAAGGCCATGGGTTGTTTGTTTGCAAGCCACTTGTTTTGCATGGGGCTGCAGCTGCATCTCAGCCCTGGAAAATAGTGGGCTGGGGTGCTCCTTCCCCTGCCCTAGCCTCCAGGGCTGCCGTGACGGCCATTCCTGGCGTTCCCTCGCATGGGGGAGCGGCAGAGCCCCGCCGGGCGCCTGCGGGCAAACAAGGACCCCGCTCCGAGCCGGCGGCTGTCGCTGGGGGAGGATATCTCATCC
>VXBI01009510.1:0-13222 GCA_013397375.1 Toxostoma redivivum
ACCCTGGAGGGGTTACTCGAGGTAATTTCTGTCCCTTCTGGGGTTACTAGAGGTCATTTTGGACCCTGGTGGGGTTACTTGAGGTCATTTGAGGGCCTTTGGGGTTACTTGAGGTCATTTGAGGGCCTTTGGGGTTACTTGAGGTCATTTCAGAGTTTTTTGTGGTTTCTTGGGGTTACTTGAGGTCAAATTTAGACCCTGGTGGGGTTACTCGAGGTCATTTCAGTGCCTCTTGGGGTTACTTGAGGTCAATTGGGGTTACTTGAGGTCATTTTGGACCCTGCTGGGGTTACTTGAGGTCATTTGAGGGCCTTTGGGGTTACTTGAGGTCAATTGGGGTTACTTGAGGTCATTTCAGAGTTTTTTTTTCTGTTTACTTGAGGTTACTTGAAGCCAAGTTTAGACCCTGGTGGAACTTTTTTGGGGAAAAATAAATAAATCTCCACTGTGCCCTGTTTTTCAGCTCTGCACAGGGTCTCAGCTGGTCTGTGCTGCAGGCAGTGGTGGCAGGGATTGGGCACAGGGTGCCCAAGGCTTGGAGCACCCATGGCAGCGTGGTTCCCATTGTCCCTGCTCTGGGAAGGGCCAGGACCTTTCCTGTGGCAGCACTGCTGGAGTTAGAGCAGCCAGGCTGCAGGGGCAAGGCTTGGAGAAAAGCCATGGCTCACCTGAATTCCCCACGAGGATTTGTTTCCTTCCTTTAAGAATATGAGACAGAGATAGAGAAGTCCAGACCATATTTAAGTTTAAATCAATTTATTACCACTATCTAAAACATTAAAAATTAAAAATGTGCATATATTGTCAAAGAGGGTGTGAACTATTCCTCTTGTCAGTGCATTTGTTTAGGGTGCTGCTGTGCAAAGTCATCCTGAAACCAGCTCCCTGCTGCTCTAGCAATAAAAGATCGAATAGGGAAGTTCAGTGTTTGTACTTGTTCATTTTCACTGACTGAAGCAAAAAACTGCCAGTCATGTCAAATTAAATTATATGGTTTTGTATTTCCATTATATTTATATTACACTGTATTACTGTAGTTGAATTAGACTATTTTCCATGGGGTCTGGGCTGTGACTACTGAATTTAACTCACTTTATGCAAGAGCTCCCCTTAATTAGACTTGAGCTGGGAGCAGAATTGCTCTGACTGAGGCTGCAGACCACTGTGGCAGCAGAACACCACGGGCTCTTCAGCTACTTCCAAAGAGATACTCACTGTGTGAACAGCTGGAACTGATGGACAATTCCAGAAATGCTTCCCAGTGAGCACCTCGACCCTGGGGAGACAGCAGTCCTTGGGCAGGCCCCACCAACCCTTAAAAATCAGCCTGGGCTCTCCTTCACAGCTCCTTCAGCCATCACTCCTTCACCAGGTTTCAGGCTTCTCACTGTAGGATCTCTGCACTCTTCCTGGGAATGAGGACAATGGGAGTTGTTTTGTCAGCAACCCCTGATGCCTCCAGAGGCCAGGTTAACATGCAAAGGTATCAATAGGAGCATTGCCCTGATCAGAAATGTGTCATCAGTTCACTAACAACAAACAATTCCCTCAATCCATCATGAAAAATACATTGTTCTCTGGGAGTTTATAATATTCAGAAACAACACTTATGTAGCAGAATATCCTCCAGCCAGTGTAGTAGATATTCACTAGGCATCAATAGAAATCTGCAAAAAATTACTTATTTGGAACTGCTGGACAGGAATGTTAGAAAGTAATTTCATTTTATTCCTATTTATTTAACCCTCCTGTTTTCCCACTTACCTGTCTCTCTGCTATCACATGCTTCCTGACTTTCCCAGCTTCTCCTCATTATGGGACAAAGCTTTAGAGGCAATTTAGCCAGTGTGAATCACAGGTGAGTTTTCCCCTTGTTTTTATGCTTTTTCCATAAGGATGTTCTTGGGCTGTTTTATCTTGCAAGAAAGCTAAAAACCCAGCAAATGACAGTGGGAGTTGTGGAAATTGTAAATGTTCATGCTATCCATGCTGGCAATATCAGCATTGAAGCAACCATCCCTTTGCACAAGTATTAGTAACTTATTTTAAATTTTACCTCTTATAAAGGAAGAGTCATCTTCAGAAGGCAGACCATTTTCCACATGTGTAGGTAAGGGTCTACACAAGCCACAGTTTATAGCCCAAGGAATATCAAACTTCAGATTATGTAAAGCAATATTCATCTGTTCTGAAAAACAGGAAAGGCATGAATGCTTGAGAATGATTGCTGATAATTCAGTGAAGAGAAAATTAATGTGAAAGAACTTGAATGAATCATTTAAAGCCTGTCTTTTTTATTTTATTTTTTTTTTCTGGTCCGCTCATTCTTGACTGGCCACATCTAAATTGCTATAAAAATGAACAATCTCTGATATAAATGTAATGATTTGGATTGCACAGCCTGATCAGGAAAACACTAAAGGCTTAGCACAGGTGATGCCTGCACCTTTCTTGGTGTTACTGATCAGCAGAAAGAAAGAAAGCTCTGATGAATTCTGTGGCCATTCTGTCACCAAAAATAAATAAATAAACAAACAAACAAATAAATAAAGTCGTATTCTGCACCAATTAATTAAACAAACTGATATGAATTCTGCTCTTAAATCGCACTTTGCATATCCATAATCTCTGCACTACATTTTATGTATACTTTACCCTTGGGTAAAAATTTGTGAGCATATAAATGCTTTCTCATATAATCTTGCTAAAGCATGCTCTTCCCTATAAATATTCATACCACTGCCAAAACATTTGCAAGCTTTCCCCAAAGGTGAAATATGTGTAATGTACTTTGCCTTCTGGGTATAAATATTATCCAATACATTTTGGTTAATATGAATACACTAATTATTCTTGTAACCCTTTTTAAAAGGGTCATCCTCATGATGTGAATTTTTTAAAAATGTAATTACAGTAATTGGATACTTAATCTAATTAAAATTGGCTTTATCTTTAATGGGAATTTTTCTAAAGAGGCCGGATGACAATTGACTTTCTGATAATCACTGTTTTCTTTCAGCTAGAAGATGCATTTAGTACAGTAGGAACCAGAGAACGTGGCCTCTTTACCAGTGCCAGCCACCTTTAGGGCCAGTTAAACTACAATTTTATCCATTACCAGGCAAAACTTCCTCTTTACTTAGAAATGAAAGTTCTTCAGGCTGAACTGATTTCATTGTGGCTCAGGTAGAGAAAATTCAGGGAGTGTTTATGGTGCTGATTGTGATGCAAGGTGTGCCTTAGAGAAGATGTTGCACAGGGGACAGCTTCCCAAAGGCTGGCCCCATATCTTCTGCCTGAAAGCCTCTGATCTCAACTATAATAATTGGAAGGGAAGGGGTTGCAGTCTCCATCTCAAAAAAAAAAAAAAAATCTTACCTTTCCTTAACAAATACCTGTCTTTCAAACCAAGACCAATGAGCTCCCCTGTCTTTGGGAGGTGCACCTGGATGGACCCAGCATGCCAGGGGTGCATGTAAATTCTGACATCAGCAGAACTCTAGACAATTTGCATTACCTCCTGGGTTTATAATTCAGATCAACATTTCCAATGGGCTCTCTTAAAGGCACTTTCCAAGCAGAGTGACAGGCAGGACTGCCACTGTTCAAAGGGGGAAAATTATTTTGAGTCCACACTAGTGTGGGAAGCCAAGGAGAACAAGCTAGGAGTTGTACAGGGAGGAGTGGAGAAGTGGATTCATGTTGCTGCCTTCAGATACCTGTGACATAAACAGGAACTGGAAGTGAAATTTGAATAAAAAACCCACTTGGTTTTGATTGAAAATATCCAGAAAATAAGGCATGGAAAAATGTCAAATTTGAATAAGAAAACTAACCCAGCACCTAGAAACATGGGAGGCATGCTTGGAGGTGGGGGAAAACTTCCAGCACAAGCAGAACCACTGCTTAGTAGGTTGGTAGGATGGTCAATGCTAATTATCACAGGGTGGCTCAGGAAAGGCCAAGAAAGACAAAAATCTACAATGCCATCTCCTCTCAGATGAAAGCTGCAATAGAAACCTCTTTACTGCTGAAATCCTGTGGTCAGAAAGCAGCTGCTCCTGGGTAACTGAATACTGGGGGCATTAAGTAAAGGATGCTGCAAAATTCCTTGATGGGCAACCCATTTTGTATTTAGGGTTATGCTTTGTAAAGAAACACCAAACTGCTGGAGCACTGGGTCATTCCCACCATCTCCTGTAGCCCACAGCACCACATCCATTCTCATTTCTCAGCAAAGTCCTCTGATAACACAGAGCCATGCAGCCATTTCTGCACCAAAACCAGGCATCTCAGCAAAGCATCAAATTTAAAAGCTTGGTGGCTTTTGTACTTAACCTATCCCTTGCTCTTGAAAAGTTTCTTTCAAGGTGAAAAATTTGGAAGCACAATTCCAGTTTTTCCAGGAGATGGCAGTGCCACTACAGAAAATAGCTGAGTGGTTGAGCTGCTAAGGTGACTGTTCTGTAATTTGCCAGTTTAAAACTCATATGTAACAAGTTTTGATTTTTTTTTTAATAGATGATCAGATAATTATACTTCAATGACTGTCAAAAGCAATAATGATAGCACTCATTACAAGTTTAAAGTGTGTCTGAATTCCCAAGGGCTCACAACAAGTATTAATTCATCTGAATGGAAACAGGAGACATAATTGGGCAGTAACTCATTTCTATCACATATAGTATATGCTATAATTAATTTTCACCTCACGTTTTCACTCTGGATGTTGAAGTTCCCTCCTCACAGCATCTCCTCTGACTGGGGCAGGTGCAGATGTGGCAGGAGCTGCAGCAGCAGGAAAGTAGGCAGCAAACTCTGGGTTCAATGTGAGGAAATGCCACAGCACATCTGGCAGCACCCGGCAAATCTGAAGTATAAAGCAGATTTAAATGTATATATAATAACTGTATTGAAAATTAATAAGGAACAGAGCACTGCACCAGATGCTAAGTACATTGCTAAAAAGATTGCAATATGCTAACTAGACTGTCTAAAATATATTCTTGCTTTCATGAACTCTGAGCTGATGCCTTTAATTTTCAGGTTGAGCTTGATTTCTGATTATTTTTGTCACATCATATTTCAAGGATTTTGTATTATGATTACATGTGATTTACTAAAAATAACAGATCAATGAAAAGATGCAGAACTTACTGTGCTTCTCTTTCCATTCACTTATTATATTTTCATAAGTCTTTCATTACAAAAAAAAAGGCCTCTATTCACACTAGAAAGGCTACCTACCAGTTCAGTGAGAAGAAGGCAAGCAAAGAGTTATTCTACACCCTGCTAACATATTCATATAAAACTCATCCAATTTTGTTAAGACCTTTTGTGGAGAATCAAAAGTTAGCTAAGATTGTATTGTAATTCCTCTTCCTGACCTGAAAGTCACACAGCTGGATTCAAGTAGGCCAGAAATATGTGCTTTATAGAAGCACCTTGTGGTTGGGGCTGGTTTTGAAGCTCTGAAAGTTTGTGCTGCTGACCCTGCCCCCCGTACCAACGACCAAGTCTCCAGTAGGACCTCGTGGCACAAGACAATTTGTCACAACTGTCAGATAGCTGGCAGAAGGAAAGATCCACCCTGTGTCATCCATGCCAGCCCCCACGTTTCCCTTGTAACAGGGCAAGAGTTGCACGCTGCTCATTAGACCCAAGAGATTCCTGTTCTGTGGGACACATCAAAAATAGAAATACCCTGGAGGAAAATAATTTGCTGCTTGATCCAACAGCATCTTTTGAAGTCGGTGTAAAAATGTTCATTAGCGTCAATGGGATTCAGATTAGATCCTTGTTTCACAGTCAGCAGTAATAGAACATAATTGGCTGCTCAACATCGTATTTTGCAAATCATAGGAATTTGTGGAAAGCCATGTCAACAGCAGGCTCATTTGTTAGAGCAGCAGCAGCACCTCCAAACATATTTACATCCTGACAGGCACAACTGTCCTGTCATTTGAACCCCCCCAAGTGGGGCTGAACTAGGTCCCAGACTGGGGGAGCACCCTTCACTGGTGGGTGCTGGTAGGAAGGAGTGATAATTTGCCATAGTGGTCATAACCAAGATCACAAGAAAGAAATTAAGGCATGGCACAGTAGCATTTTATACATGTAAATTTTAGCTCTCATTGTTAATGATGATGGTGAAGTAACTGGTAATGGTACTTGGCCTTACATACACAATAAAAACATCAGGAAATTAATGCACATTGCAGCTAATCTCTCCATTGTTTATCCATTTTAATTTACTGCTTAGACTTTACAAAAAAAAAACCTACATAAATAAGGTATTTTAAAAATAATTTTTCAAATATAACATTCCACTTATTAAACTGTGCATCAGATGAGTAGGACAGGGTGAGACTTAGAGCTGATCAACAGGAGTTCAGGTCCTATGGCTGATAACTCCCATGTTAGGGGAGAAGAAATGATCACTTACCTTGATTTCTGACTAAGCAGTGCTTCCAGCAGCCTCGTGAAGATCATGGCATGACTCTGCACTGGTGCCTAGGAGGATGGGCAGGGCTTGAAAACTGCACGTGGGTAGAGCCACCTGCATGTATATCCACTCAGGACTTAATTCAGCACTTGAATGAAATGTTGTCATTTGGTACAAGCAATGCCAGCACAGGTGTCACAGACTGTTATTCAGAGGTGTTACTCTGTACATGTGAACAAGAAACAAACAGGTCATTGTGGAGTGTGGGGCACCAAGGCCAGCAAAAAGAGCACAGCAGGTTCCTGTCACCTGAGAAACAGCCAGGTGCCAGGGGCAGGACATCTCCATGCACACACCTGATAGCCTGTAAAACTCCAACCAGACCTGGAAGAACACAGCCCCAAAAAACTGATGGAGCTGGAAGCAAACTAGATGAATAAGACTGAGAGTGTATTCACAGTCACCCGTTGTCACCAAGGTAATTTTCACAACTAAAACCCTACACCTTTGAGTAGGCACGTGCATCTCCCACACAAGCTGAAGTGCAGCTTACTCTGGGACGTGACTCAATGCCATCCTCACTGCAGGAGTGCCCAGCTCCATGCAGCACATCCATCCCCTGCAGCCCAGGTACGGTTACTCACCAAAGGACAGCAGATCAAAGAGCAGAACAGGGTCTCAGGGGACTTGTTATTTCTGGGACACTCTCCACATGTCTTTACTGAAGTCATTCAACCTCTCTTGTCTTTCATTTCTGCTTGGTTGGAATCTTCCAATTGCTGCCAGGGCTTCAGCTGTAGTCCCCATTTTTTATGTTTAAAGCTCAGTGTGCCTCTGGGCACACCACTATTGCTGCTACTGACAGATGGCTCCCACAAGTGAGGAAAAGAAGAATGCCACGAGTAATGGCTTGTTTTAGAAAGTGCCATCCTCAGAAACTGAAGAGACACCCTCAAAGAGAGGCACTGGGTCTACAACAGCACTGGGATGAAGGAAGATTCAAGGGCTTGGCAAAGAGGGTAGAAGTGATAGCTTGTGATTTTTCAGTGATTGGCTGAGAAAACATGCAAGTTTAAATAATCTCTGGATGTGCAGCTGTAGGGACAGTTAATACAGAGTTCCCATTAAAAATCTCTCAAGAGATCTTGCAAGATTAAATAAAATTAGCCCAAAGGCCCAAATTCTGTCTGCAGCTCAGGCATCATCCACTGAAACGAAAAAAAACCCTGAAGAACACCAGACCAGCCACATGGGCTGGCACTCACCCCATGTGTGTCTCCCTGCCTGTCCTCCCTGCTCCCTCCAGCTCCCAGCCCACTCTGGAGCTCATGGCTCTGCTCACACACACAAGGCACACTGAAAAATGCCTGGAGAAAAGGCAGTTGGTTGATCCCACGAGGAGCAAGGCTGGATGTGCCTGATACAAACTGCTACTGAGAGCCTGGAAGGCCAGGCACCTGCCTTTTGGGGTGGGGATGGCTGTGAGCACTCTTTGGCTGCTGCTGTGGGCTCACACAGCACTGACAAATGATGACAGCATCATGAAAAAATATCAGAAAAAAAAAAAGGAAAGAAAAAAGGAGAGGAAAAAATCCCAGGGTTATTAGTGGGTGTGAGCTGATGGTACAGGCTTGCCTTACTTTCCCCCAAGACCATCACATTGTGCCACAGCCTGTGATGCAGCTACAGCAGCAGGGCTCCTCTCCTGATGGCAGCCACATCTCTGGTGGCTCTCTGCTGCACTGGGGGCACAGATCTGCGAGCCACAGCTCTGCAGCCTGCCCAGCTCATCTAACACACTGGCCAAAATTGTTATGCCAGTCATTACTGCCTGCATTTGGCAAACCCTGGCATTGCCAAGTGCCTGCACCTGCAAATAATTCCCTGGGAGTCACTGGTGCAGCTTGGAGCTCAGCAGCCTCCCTGCTGGTCCATTAACTCTGGGAGATGTTTATTATGAAGCAAGAACTTATTCAACCAAATCTCACAACAAATAGAAAACATAGGAAAAATATTAGGTCAGCACTTGGTAAGAGAGTAAAGAATGTGCTGTTTAGCAGGGTAGGTCTCAGTGCTGTTTAATTCATGTAAGAGCAGTTGCAGGAGGAGACTGCACAGCTACAAGGCACTGCTTTAAGCAGACTTTTCCTCTGGTCTGTGAGAACACTTCTGTGAGAGTGGCTCACCTGTGCTTCAGTCACTGGAAATGCAAAGCTTGGGCTCTCAAACCTTACCCAAACCCGGCGGGATTCAGGCTGAGGAGCCCTGTGTGTCTGGGACACCCAGGCGCCTCAGTGTGTCTGGCTGGCAGGTTGGGGTGTGGATGCAGTGCCAGCTCCATCCTGCTGCACTGGTACCCAGTCCAAGATGTGGAGCAGCTTCTCCAGGAGTGCATCCACACACATCCATCTGCAGCCAGGGACAGTTTATGGATCGAAGCAGGGGATAATGGGAGGACGGGAATTTAAATCAGAGTAGTTAATTGCACGTAAGGGTTCCTACCATCCTCTTAGCTTCCTAATTGCTAATATACTTAACACTGATTTTATCAATAGTCCATGATATATAAAATTACTTCATATCAGCTCATTAGTTAATTAATTATAGGAAGGACACACACATCAAAGCCAAACATAGACTGAGGACCCACACTTCTCCTTGAGCACAAGGAGCAGCTCTAGTGCAGCTGTGCCAATTCCCACTGCTCTGTGTGTTTTTCCAGATACTTATCCACAGCAGTGCAATTTTGCAAAGGACAGGTAAGGAGGAGATGTGGCCACCATGCCAGGATCAGCCTGTCATTTCAGCTTTTTGAGACTTTATCTTCAGGGAAAAAGCAGTTCCTGGGTAAACCACAGGTCAGAGTTGCAGCCAGCAGATCAATGGCTTAGAGAAAGTACAGACTTAAAAATTTTTTATATATTTATACATACCATTACCATTTTTCATTTTTTGAACCTCCTCCAAATAGCTGAATGAGTATGCTAAGAAATGGGATACAAAGTTAATTTTTCTATGAGAGTATCTCACTATAACAACAGAGAAAAATGTTAGTTATAATTAGACAAGCACTCTAAAGTGTATTCAGTGACTGCCTTCTCTATTGCTGGCTTTGGTGAGAGTAAAATACCATATATTGTTCCTACATTGCACAAGAATTGGGTGAACTTAATGTTTCTGATTACCAACAAACAAAGTCATTTCAAGCTGCCACATTCTACTTCTAAAATAAGTCTAGAAAGGGACAGGCAGCCATTAAACTGATGTGCAACAACCCTCTAAGTGATGGCCTGTCCATAACCTCATTTATGAGTAAGGACAGATAGGATTGTTCAGTAATTTGTGGGGTTTTTCCTTTTTCTTTCATGGTCAAAGTGGAACAGAAAATGGAGAAAGGCTCCTGCTCCAGTGAAGAGCTTTTATCACAAAGCAATCTTTTCTTTTATTGTCCAGTAAGTCAAAATTTGATTAATTCTCTATTTTAAGCATCATTGACAGAGCAAAATGATCACACTTTTTCCCCAACACTGGCAAATGAATGGTTTCAGTTTCCTCATCGAGGGTCTCTCCCCCTGCCCAGCCCTCTCTGAGTCTTCTTCCCTTCAACTTTTGCAGGTGATATATTTGTATATAACCAAAATGTGAACAGCCAACTAAAGTGAACAATATGAATTTTAGATTTGCAGCCTTTCAATTTAGTATTTACAGAGAAACTCAAACTCCAGTGTTTGCTTCATGCTGATTATCCTTCTGGGGATTAAAAAAAAAAAAAAAAAGCATCAATTTTCCTCTTACTCTAATTTCCCCACTGCTTCTATGCAGACAGTCTATAAACCTCCTTACACGATTTTTTCCCCTTCTCTTGAAGACCAAAGTGAGGACTTTTTGCAGCCACAGACTCTTGATGAGTGCCTGGTTTGTCCCATTTCTCACCCCAGCCTGCAGTTACCCCTCTGGTTTCATGTGCCGATTTATTGCTAAAGACTGCATTTTCCATTAGGGGACAAGAAGGGAGGGAGTACCAAACAAACTCCAGTGGTTGCATTCAAAGTGTAATGCTTCTTATCACAAATAATTTAAAAAATGCAAGAACCCCAATTTGCAGCTAGGAGGCCCACTTGAGGGATCAGTTAAAATTTACTCCTTTATACACATGCCAACTTTGACTTCAAAAAGACTTTATTCCCAAGGATAAACAACCCAATATTTGTGTAATATAATTAAGTGAAGGCATCTTTAAATGTCATACCAGCTTGTGCCATGCTTTAAATTGTTATGCATCAACAGAATTTAACGAGATGGCCAAGGATCCTGCTTCCTGCGTGAATGAGATAAGCCACAAATACTGTATAGCTCTTTAATAGATTGCCAAAATAAAGCATTTTGTATGCAAATTATTCATGGAGTGGCAAAGCTAATATAGTGCCAAAATTACGCCCACTGGTCCCCTGCAATTAGTAGTTAAGTTGAAGTATCTTCAAACTGCAGAATTTCTTTCAGTGTCTCCCAATACTTGAAACATCTTTTCATTTATGAAAATAGGAAATAACAGCTTTTATTTTCTCTTTAAGATTTAGGGTATGTGTGCTATAGCAGACAAGTGGCAAGAGGGATCTAATCAGAATAATTGCACATAGGCTAACCAGGAAAAAAATATGAAAGTCCAGTGACTTGGAAGAAAGTTGAAGGAGAAAGGAAAAAAATTGATTTCCCCCTCCCCTGAAATAAAGTCTGTGAGCACTGTGAAGTGGGTCTCAAAAGCCAAGTGGGAAAACCACAGCAAGACTGAAGAGAAATTACAAGTATTTCCAACAGCTGGGAGGGGATTTTGGTGTGCCCCCAGGTACAGCACCTTCCCATCTCCTGCTGGAGTCCCCCTGTTCCAAAAACATCTGCATTGTCCTGGCAGCACCAAGGGAAAACATCCTTGGGATACACCAGGCATAAGAGCTGCCACCATGAAAGGCCAACACCCCTAAACCATTTAAGCTATAGCTGCAGTGGCAAGAAATCACCTGAAATGTTCTTTTCCAGTAGATTCAGGGATAAGCCATCCATAACCAGGAGTTTCTAGTTTCAGGTTAAGTACACAAATAACCAACAGCCACATCACCTGGGAAATACTTGCAAAACTCTCGATTTTCTGTGAAGTAATAATGTTCTGCCTGGAATATTGGTTACGGGAATCCTTTGTCAGAAACAGAAAGAAAGAAAGAAACAGGATTTCCCAGTCTCCACATTTCCCGTGAAAAATCTCTTTCCCTCATTTTCTGCTCTCTAAGACAAACATAGGGCTGGTGAGGGACCTTGGGCAAGGGGGGAAAGCAGCATTGCTCCTTGATGGACAAGTTTTTTGGAGAAACTTAAACTGCAGAGTATCCAGGCTCCATTGACCCTCTTTGGTCACTTGCAACAGCATGTGGAGATGCAGCTCAGTGAAGAAGTGGAGGGGCAGGTGGGTCCTGTAGATCAAGTCCCCATTCTGCAGAGACAACTCCAGCTGTATTTTCCATTTACAACCTAATCATCAGAGTAGTGTGGTACATGCCAGGGGCCTGGGATGGTGATTTAAGGAGCCTGTGTCAGGCTGCTTGGACCTAGATGGCCTCTGCAGGCTAACCTGGAGGATTTACTGCCAGCTAAACAACAAATGTAATTTCACCCACAAACTGTTCTGTGAAATGCTGGGGAATGCCATAAACAACAGTATTCAGCCCAGTGAACTCCAGAAGCTGTAATCTACAGCACTCTCTTAACCTGGGGGGCAGTGGGGAGACCCAAAGCCACCAGACCCACTTCCATATTTTGATATTGAGAGGGAGAGGACAGCAGGCCTTACAGCAGAAGGCTGCAGTTCTTCAGAAAAATAAATAAAAGCAGCCACCACTCCTAACATAGATCTTGCAGTTTGTCATTATTTAGAGCGAGGCAGGTTTAAATGTGTCCTTTTTCACAGCGATGTGAGTTTTAATGTCTGCCCTGCCGAGGGGAGCGCTCCCACAGCATCTCTGCTGGACAAGATTTGGCAGAAGGCATGGGGACCACACTGCCCCAGCACTTCCATGCCTGCCTGGCCAGCAGCAGCCCCTGGCCATGGGCAGCACTTGCCAGGTGCTATTGGTCAGGGTCCCGCACTGACAACTTGTCATCCACTCCACCAGCAAAAAAAAAAAAAAATATATATATATATATATTGAAAAAAAAAAAACCCACAACCAATGAAAATCAATCTTCTGATGCTCTGCTGCCTTAAATACCACTGGAGCAAACAAACAGCCCTAAACAATGCAGCAGAAGCCATATATCAATTACCCTAAATGCTGAAGCATCCTGCCTTTCCCGGCTGCATCCCCGGCGGTGGTACCCGCGCTGCGCCGCCGCGATAACGCCGCGCATTGTCCCCGTGTGTCTGGCAGCCTGATAAGGGCTGCCTGTGCTCAGATGATAATGAACGTGGGCAGGCTTAACATTGTGATTGCAAAATTTCTTGGGTCTCAGAAAAAGGTTCTATTAAGCCCACTGACCCCAATTGAATATTAATTAGCTAATTAACAGATTTATTGTTCCACGCGATTTCTGGAGAGGCGATTTTTTTTTTTTTCGAGTGCCATTATTTTTTTAAATTATTTTTTGCATTGTGTATAATTGAATCTTTGCAGCTGCCAGCATCTTCTGCATGATTTGGCAAAAAAAAGAAAGAAAAAGCACTTATAGCTTTCCCTTTTTTTTTTGAGACCCAAATGTTTCCAATCGCTTCAGCGAGTGTTTGGGGGTGGG
>VXBI01009510.1:24810-74353 GCA_013397375.1 Toxostoma redivivum
AATAAAAGAAGGGCTCTCCCTGCTGTAGCATGGGGACATCAAATACCATCAGGGTTGAAAGGCTCCAGTAATTCAAAGGTTTTTGATCTGGGAATAATTCCTTTGCGCAGTGCCACTTGGAGCAGACTTTGATTAAAGGATATCTTGTTAGTTGATGTTTAAAAGAAGGAAGGATTTTGTTTTTTAGGGTTTTTTTTTCCTTTTTTAGGATGGGTTTAGTGCTTGTGCTATCCTCGAGCTGCCAGAGCAGTGTGGCACTGCTGGGCATCACCACAGCCGAGCTCCTGGCCATTAATTGCCCGATGTCCTCCAGCTCCTTCCCCCCTTCCAGCTCCAGACATTGATGAATTTTAAGCTAAAAGACCAGCCGAATTTATTATCTTCCATTAGTCTAATACAATACAATTTATTTTTAAACAGCTTCGCTCATGCAGAAGCATCCCAAAATGATTCACAGCGGATGACAGGCTCTGCATGCAAATCCAGGCAGTTTATACCCTCCTGCATGAGTTGTCCCAGTGGCTGGACCACAACCAGGAGGATTTAATTATCCACAAAATGGCATCATTGTGCTTTGTCCCGCAGAATGAGCAATCGAAACAAGGTAAATACGGGAAACAACACATATAGGCAGAGCCCGGGGAGAGACAAAAGTGGATTAAAATATGAAAGAGAGGTTGAGCAAATCACTCTGCAAAAAAAAATGGTCGAGAAGTTGGGAGGAGAGGGAGAAGCAGAAGGAGCAAGCAAGGGCATTATGTGGAAATCAGCGGCACAAAAAGTGGAAGCTGCTGTAAAAAGCAGGGAGCTGACCCAGGGCTCAGAGGAGGAGAGAAATACTGTAGTTGGCAGGCAACAGATTTATTTGCATAGTTCAGGATCTAGCCCAGCGCCATTTCTACAAAGAACCAACCAGCACTTTCCAAAAAACATTTACAAAAGTTTTTTTTTGACCAAGCCTCTCCCTGGAGTTATGGTCAGGACAGATTTACTTAAATGACAGAGGGGAAAAACTCCCAGCCTGACTGAGTCTCTCTCCCAAAACCCAGCAGGAGTGGGTGGGAGCTCTGTGACCAAACAGGGGCCTCATCCCCCCACAGCCAGGACCTGTCCTCCAGCCAGGGCTGGACTTAAGCAGTGATTTGTCATTCCTTTCCTTACACACTATTGCAACTCTCAACAAGAAATCAGAACAGCACAGCACCAGCACAAACCATGTGCCCATCACTCCTCCCTAAGGCTCACCCCCTTGCCCAGGATGTGCACACACATCCTGCTCTTTCTCCAGCACAAACAAAAGCTCAGAAAAAGCCCAGTGTCCTACCTGCTCCAGATATTCCCAGCATCTGACCCCAAACAGCTCCCTCACCACCTGCAGAAGGTGTGTCCTGATGGTCTTGCTGCAAACCACCTGCAGCTGTCCCAGCACAACCCCGGGGACAGTTAAAGAGACAGAGCAAGGACACAGCCCTGTGTCAGAAATGTGCAGATGTGCCCTGGCATTCCTGGCTGAACTTGCAGCATCAGGGCCTGCAGAAAGCACAGGAGGAGCAGCATCACTGCTGGTGTGTGATGGAGCCAGGAATCAGTGTTTGTGCACAGTGTGACTGCTGCAGGAACAGCACAGCTCCTGGGGAGCCTGCACTGCCCCAGGGTCACACAGCCACAGCCAAAGCAGTGCCCTGCCCATGGCACTGCCCTCCCCTGAGCCTGCACATCGTGCCACCAGCCCCACATCACCCAGCTGGGACCATCCTCAGCCCTGGCAGCAGCTCTGGGGGCACAGCCTGGCGCACACTCACAGTTTCTATATTTTTTTCTCTGCAAAACAGCTCTCCAGGGATGATTTCGAGTCAGACACCCCAAAAATCAAAACAGATTAATCCCACATGATTAATTGCATCCCACATGATTAATAGCATAAAAGCTGTCTCAAGTGCCTTGATTCTTTTTTTTCTCCCCATAAAGAAACAGACACTTATGCCATGTGAGAAATAAATTTTTCCTTCTGATTTTCTCCTTGTCTGTTGAACATTTATAAAGTGGAAAAGCCAGCGGCAAAGCATGTCAGAATTGTCTTTTAAGGGGTTAACATTTGTAAGATGAATGCTGTGAGAACTCTTTTTTTTTTTTTAATTAAAAAATATATTTCTGGAGCAAAAACACAAGCAATAAAGAGTGTTTGCCTGTTGGGAGACTTGTTTTGTAATGTGGTATGAATAACCAGCTGACAATCAGTTTTTTTGTTTTCTGTTCGTATGGCCAATGGCTACGAGCCAGCCAACTTTATTGTCCTTGAAATGTCATGATTTTGAGTATGCACAGAATTCTTAACTGCCCAATTTACTGCATAACATCCCTTTTTATTATAAGGCAACAATGTGATCCTGGGCTCAAAGACTTACTAGTTAAGAAGATTATGTGTTTTCCTTTTTCTGTTTTGTTAAAGTGCCAAGTCTTGCATTTTTGGCATCTTCTAAAGAATAAAATGTCTTCTGAAATATTCTTTCCAAGCACAGAAGTTACCTCAGAGGAGCTCGGCATGGCAGGGCTTTTCAGTACTTTCTCGCTCTCTCAGAAGTTCAGACGCATTTCTTTTCCTCAAAAGCTTCCAATTTTTGTCTCTTTGTGTGTATTGACAGCAAAAAAAAAAAAATTGTCCTTCATAAGTTTGTGTTTCTTTACTTTACTGATAATTCATTTCTCTCTCTTTTTATTTTTTTTTCCTTTTCCCAAGTGTTGAATGCTCGTGCTAGTGAGCAGCAAACAGGCAGGATGAGGGGGGACCGCCTGCCTGCATCCTTGGCCACATCCCTGCATCCACAGCATCCTTGTCCTGCAAAGTTTTGGCCACCCCATGGCCCGTGCTGAGAGTGCACATCCCAGACTGGCAGAGTTTTAGCCAAATTCAGCTCTGGCCCAAATGGGAAACCCTTCCCTTGGTGGGAGATGGATGTGCTGGATGGTCTGGCAGCCAGGGAGCAGGAATGTGTTGCAGCTGGAGAGTGCAGGGCTCCATCACTGCTGCCCTGGGTTTCAGAAAGAAAGCAAGAAGGGGACTTTGCATCCCATCTCCTGCAGCTGCCTGTGCTTCCCCGGGAATGGAGCCTTTTAGATATGTTTTCATCAGCTGACATTTAAGTATGAATAAACAACTATTATGCATGCACTAAATATTCATGTTTTACAACATTGCCATTGCAATGAGGAATTATTTATGAGGCTGCTGCTCCCCAGTGGGGTGAGGGGACCTGGCTCAGGGCAGCCAGGAGCAGCCCCTGGGCTGTCACTGTGGCCATGACCGAGCCACAGTGCTCATGGTTGTGTCCTGCCAAAGGATGGCATTTCCTAGAGCTCCCTCTGAGGTGCAAAGGAAGGCATCCTGCTCTGGAGGATGTTGTGTCCTGAACCTTTGCATTCCAGCTGAGACTTCCTCCTCCTCCTCCTCCTCCTCTGGCAGAGGTCATTGCCTCAGCCCCCAGGGCTGCTGTGGCTGCACTGTGTGTGCTGCCAAGGCAAGATGCTTCACTGCATCTCTGGGCTCTGTTCAGCAAGAATGTTAAGAAATAATAATTAAAAAAAACCCCTAAATTATGACAAAGATATGCTCTTCTCAGAAAAGCAAACTGCAAGCAGAAGTCCCTGTCTTTGAACCCAAGTGCTGCACATTGAAGGGGTTCCTCAGGTTAAATAACAGACTTACTGAAAAGCCATTCCTGAAGACTGGGGCCCTTTCTGCAGCTGCTGCTGGAGGATGGGGACAGGGACACCTTGGGCAGTGTTTTGAGCACCCACTGCCCTTGAGCCACCAGCTGGAGGAGTCCCTTCTGTGACAGGACCAAAGCCAAGGAGGAGGAGTGATCCAGCAGCTTTTCCAGGGTGGATGCCACCAGGGTTTGTGCTTGGAGGGTGGCAACCCCCTTCTGAGCAGCACTGATGGCCTGTTACCACTAACAGGCTTATGTGTAACTCCACTGGGAAAGACATGGATGGCAAAGAGCACAGGGAAGCATTTTGTGGGGGGAAAAACCCCGTGGGAGCTGCAGAGGGAGAGGCAGACCAGAGGAAACCAGTGCTTCTCCACTGCTGGGAGGCACATGGGCCTCCAGGCAAACCCCAGAGTGAAACAGCTTTGGAACAACAATGTTTTCATTAAATAAAATCACAATTTTCTACAGTTTCTGCAGGGATGGCAAGACCTTTAAGAAAATGCCTGATTCTATTCAATAATAATAAAGCTATTCTCAAGGTAATTTTCTAAGTAAAATCACCCATAAAAGCTCAGCTGCATTAGCAACGTTTCTTTCCAGCAGTGTTATTATCAAGGACTAAAACAGGCAGCTGGCCCCTCTGCTCCCCTTCAGGCAGACAGCAGGCAGCACCTTCTTCCTCTCCTCAAATAATTTAAGTTAGTAGTGAAACATTCCTTCCAGGAAGCTCCTGCAGCTCCAGCTTCATGTGGCTGGTGGGCAGTGGAGCCTGGAGATGTATTTATATTTACACTTCCACTGTTTACATCACTTATGAGGGGCTTCATAGTGCTTCTGTGGCAAAACTGATCTCAGTTTTGGGCCCTTGCCCTCCAATCACTCACAAAAATCACCCAGTATTTGGTACTCTGATCTGCAGCTGATCCCCGACTTCATTCCACCTTTCTGTTTCCTGCTGTTTCTCTGGGTTAGGTCCTTCCAGCCCTGCTTCTCTCAGACCTTCACTAAAAACCCCCAGCATCACAAAACTGCCCTGCCAGATGTCTCAGCCTGGCCAGAGTTGCTCTCAGCATCCTTCATCCTTTAATTTTGCTGTTAAAACCAGAGCAAACACCTGGATGGGGTCATTCCCTTCCTTCAAACAATGGAAGGCAGCAGCTGCAGGAGGAGGTGGGAGGCCAGCAATGGGACACAGAGTGACCTAATGAACAATTAAGTCAGAAGCCATTTCCAGCTCCAACAACTCCACATTCCCTGAGCTAGCTGGGACAGCCCCAGCTATGGGATCACTGATGTCACCCATGGTCACCATGGGGCCTCCCCAGCGCCATCCCACTGCCCATCAAGCACATCAGCTGGCACAGCTCCACGGGGCTGCTGGATCATCTGGGGAAGTGATTTGAGTGATTGCTTGGAGGAGTTTGCTCATGGCTCCCCCAGCCCAGCGATTTGGGAGTGAGCACAGGGCTCTCACTGTGCTGGGGCACAGACAGACTGGGTGAGTGTGGCAGGGGCTGCTCAGGGAGCACTCTCTGAAAGCCTGAGGAAGCTGCTGGTGCTGCAGGCGCCTGCCCTGTGCCCACAGCTCTGCTGATTTCCATACTAAAGACATTTACTGTATGTGCTCACCGCCAGGGAAAGCTGCTGCCTACGACTCAGCTCTATTACTGGAAGAGCAGCAGCAGCATTTGTGCTGCTCTCAATATTGCATTTCCAGGACCTGCTCTGTGGCTTTCGAAATCCTCCTCCCAAGTCCCCACATCCCCCCTGGGCAATTAGGGAGGATGCCTGGTGGGGGTGATGGCCCCCTCCCCTGAGTGGCAGCGAGCTGCACGAGCCATCCCTTCTTGGCCTTGGGAAGCGCGGTTCACAAGCCAGTGACAGAGGGATGAAATGCAAATATAGCATTTCTTGTAAAGTAAATTAAGCTAACAACGAGGTAACAAACCGCTGTTAATATTAGATTAACTTGTTTGGCAAGATGTGAAATGGGGTGAGCTGGATTGCCGGTGGTGGAGTGCTCAACAGCGCTGATGCTGCTCAGGGAAGTATAACATCCCTCTGACAGACAGGGGCATGCTCCAAAAATAAAATAAATTAAGTCTGCAGGAAGAGCCAGAATGTGTGCAGCAATTACACCAGCATTAAAGATGAATGGAAACTAAGCCTAAGATTTTGATTGCCTTTAAACACTGGCTTGTTTTTTTAATCTCAAAATCAGACTGTGCTGTGATCAGCCATTAGCCTCAACCACAAAAAGAGAAAGAGACAGAAGATCCTAGATTTTAACATCTGTAGTATGAACTTAAAATTCCTCTTTGATCTAAGATAAGGAGGCAAATGGCAGATAATGCAGAAGTTAAAGCCAGCTGAGTGCTGTTGGCAGCTGGGGCTGACATTGGGAACGATGGAGGCTTGGGCAGAGGGGTCACCAGAGCCATGTCCTCAGCACAGGGACTGAGGCACAGGCTTAAATGTCATACTGTGTGCCAGTGGTCACTAAACTGATTAAGCAGTGGTTATCTTTAGCAGTAAAAAGGCTATCTGCTAATACTAAATTATTAGCAGCTAAAATGCCATTTACTCTGCTCTGATTCCTTGAATGAATATTTATGCCAAGTGATGACTATAACACCATCAAAAGGTTTCCATGCTCTGCTCCAGAGAGTGGAAGTGATTATTCAACAGCAGGTCTGTACTCCAGCCCTTGTTTCTATTAAGCAAATTTGCAGCATTCAGACAAGAATTCATGATTGCATTGTCCTCCTGGGATTTTTATTTTTAAAGGTATCCCACCTCCAATGCTCTTTGGGGCATGGGCTGTGGCAGGTAGGCCTTGTCTGCTGTGCAGACACAGAAAAGAGGGATACAGCTGCTGCACAATTTCCCCCTTCTATTTTTTCTTTTTTAAATATAAGATAATTGGATATTTGCCCCACCCCATTCAGCAACGAGAAATTGTGTCCTGCCCCAGGCTTCCACCCAGTCTCCAGCTGGGGCTTTGCATGAGCCAGCATCATGAAATTCCTCCTCAGATCTGCAGCAATGGTGACAAATCAAGAAGGCTGCCCATCAGAAATGAAGCCCCTCAGCAGGGGAGCAGTGTCTGCATTTCACAGCAAGGGCCAGTGCAGGGAGGCAATGGGAAGCCACTGCTCCTGAGCCATGGCCCAGGCTGTAACTAAGGTACCTTTCTCTGAAGGGCTCAGTTTTTTAACTGGCACCAAAACCCTCCTCAAGAATCTGAACTGAAGCTGAACAACCCCTCCAGCTTGTTTGGTGAGTGGTTTTGGTTTGGTTTTACTGCTCCCCCTCCTCACCACAGGACAGCAGCCTTGCCCTGCCATTGTGTGCTGAATTGCAGGCAGGTAGCCATCAATCCAGAGCACAGGCAGGGACAGTGGCTGTCTGGCAGCCCATTTCAAAGCAAGGAATTGAAACATTTGAGCAACAAGCTGCTCCATCTGTAGCCCCAGGGTGGCTGGCTCCAATAGCCTCTACAAAAAGAGCATCAACTCTCCAGTTTCTCAAAAGACAACCTCCCCCACCCCAAGAAGCACTAAAACACAACAGCAGTTTAAACACCACATATCCATAGGCAGTTATAAGTGGCTCTTTAATTGCTATTCCATGTTTATGGGAATAAAAAGGGATGAGGCCACACATTTTATACTGGGTCTCCCAACCCAAAACATCTGTTTGTGAAGAAAAATCACTCAATCAATCCACAATGAGGTAGCTCTAGATGACAGGAAATATTTTGAAGCATGCCAAGCGTCTGGTGGTGTTTTGCTTCTGCTTAGCCATTGTTCAGCACAGGTGTACATAAAAGCATTTCATGCAACAGGCAGAGCAGCACCAAGCTGCACTGCATCTGGCATTTGCAATTCAGAGAACACACACAAGCGACCCAGGACCAGCAACCAATTAAGTCACATCAGAAAAAAAGTACTCGGTGTCTATTTATTAAAGGAAAGGGGGGTAAATCTAAGAAAAAGCAAGAAGACAAAATAAATAGAATTGCAGCCATCCTTTACAGCTACTGGTGCACTATATTAAAGTGACACTCACTATACAAAGAAATGTGTTTGATACAGTCCAGTGGGTTGCACATGAATTGCATAACCTTGAAAATCATTGCACAAAGCATCGCAGCAGAACACAGTGCAGAATTTTTTCTCTGGGAGATGCTTCAAATGTGATCGTTTTTATTGCGTGGGAGGTCAAAGCACCTGGAATGGAGCAAGCAGAAAGGGCTGGGAGCAGGGATCTGCTGCATCAGCACCCAGCCACATCCCAGCCCTGACACAGCTCTCACACAGCTCTGACCTGGACAAGTGATGCCCCACGGGAAAACCCCACTGCCTAGCAAAGCCTTGGAATTAATATTCTGATCAATGCCCAGGCACCTGTTGGCAGGGCTGCAGGGAGCCTGCTCCTTGCAGCCCAGACTGGAGCCACGGGATCAGGCAGCCAGCAGGAATTCCATGGAAGGCTCTGAATCCACAAGGAGCCTCCCAGCCAGCAGCTCAGCGTGGCACAGCAGCCTTGGTGGGATGGCTCCCAGCCATCACCTGCCCCCAGCTCGTTCCCTCCCATTACACAGGGAAGCAGGTGGTTGGATGGAAGTCTCCACAACCCTGCAGCATCTTTTCCCCTGGTTGTTAGGAGAGAACCTGCCTCTGCTGTGATCCATGCAGTTTCCAGGGATCTATGTACATGTTTCCAACAGTCTGCTCAGCTAAAGCACAGGAAACACACAGGGAAGAAACCACAGCAACGATGACCAGGAAACATTCATAATTTTTAATTCACACCAGTAATAAAATTGCATTACATTTTTCATAAAATAAATGTTCCAGTTTATATACAGAAAACAGACTGTACAGAGCCCTCCCCCAGACCCCAAAAACTCACAAACATACAGGCAATGCAGTGCTCAGCTAAGCAGGCACAACTGTACATCTAAAATTGTAACTGCTTTGTGTTGGGGGGGAAAAGTACTACAATGTATATAGTCCTCTCTGGACCAAGAATTAAAAAAATATTGCAGGCAAGCTGACGGGCGCCCTCGCTGCTGGTGCGGCCAAGCGCCCATCCCACAGTGCTCCAGCCAAGCAGGGGCTGTTATTGAACCTGGGACTCGAAGCTCCCGTTCAGCTGCCCTTCCTCATAGTCCATCTGACACAAGATCATGTTGTTCTTCAGGAAAAATTTGTCTCCCACGCAGAATCTGGAAGATAAAAAAAAAGAAAAAAAAGGTTTAGTGGGGGTGAGTATGAACAGGGTTTGGTTTCCAGCTCTGCCAGTGCTTCTCCTCTTTGCCATGCCAGGGTTTTGCTGCCCCTTTCCCCAGCACAGCCACAGGGGAGCAGGTGCCACTCTCTGCAGGGCCCGTGCCAGCTGCAGGAGGAGGTTGGGAGCAGTTAAGGGATTTGTCCCTGCAGACAAGAGATGTTGGCTCTCCAGCCAGGAAATCAAGTGGGCAATATTACACGGAGCCTATTTGAAGTTTTTGCTGGTATCCACATTTCCACAGTTCCCTCGGGTGAAGCAGTATTTACACTAATTTCCAGGCAAGGACTGGCTATTAAGTCCTTCCTCACCCCCTTGTGTACAGTGCTGAACAATAAATAGAAATTTCTCGGTGGCTGGACTCCTAACCTTTATCTTCATTGAGTGAAGGGCACTGCTCTCTATATACCATGTAAATTGTTCTGTTTGTCTTGAAGTTGACAGAGAAGCTTGTGATATTTAACAATTTTATTTGACCATTAAGGTCAAAAAAGTTCCACATATAAGATCGGAGAGGTGTGAATTGACAGCCAATAGCTTTTTTCCACCCTGCCTGCTTGCTCAGGAATCAGAAGCTAATCTTTACTTCTTAAGATAACAAATAATGTTCTCTGCACCCAGTTTGGGGGCTGCTTTTTGTCCATCACACTGGCAGGGCAATGACAGACCAGAGCACAGGCTGCCCCAAGAGCTGAGTCTGGAATGAGCCTCAGGTCCCTAAAGCAGAGAGACACCCTGGGTCGGGCACTGTGCCTCAAGGCAGCTCTGCACTGAGAGGAAGGGGTAGGTACCAGCCTCTGGCCAGGGCAAATATCTACAGGGCTTTGAAGGAAGATCACTGGAGGTGACTCCATCCTCAGGAGACTGAGCAGACCTCAAATGCCCACTTTCCCTGCTCCCAGGCAGAGCTTTGGCACTGACCACCCCTTGTCTAAAGTGCTTTCATCATCTGTAACTCAGGCAGCTTCAGGCAGAGCACCTCCATAAAACTGAGCATTTTCTGCTAAAAGAACAGAACTGATAATTTTAGAGCTCCTTTATAGGCCCAATACAGGCACAAGTTTTCTCCAACTGCACGCCTGCAAATAAACTGATTAATTTGCCAAGTTGGTACAGAGAGAACTGGGCATTGGTTCACAATTCATGGGATTTCACTGAAGACCTTCCCTCTGTGGCACAGGCTCTAGTAGTTTTGATATTCAACCTTTTCCATATATTAGAAAGATAAAAATTATTCCTAATTTCAATTAACAGCTTTTATGGTAAAAATTGTACTGCACAAACTCTCCTTAATGCCATCTCCCCCAGGAGCAAGTTTGCTCACAATAAATAACAACATAGCTGCTTGCTTTTCACTACTAATCCCCACCTTGAGTGCCAAATATATCTCCAGGAAGAGAAAGGCAAAAATCACTCTTGCCACCAGCACCATCAATAGCTAAACCTGGTTTTAGGTGTAGAGGAGCTGGAGAATTTGGGAGCTGGAAGGTGTGGGACTGTGTAGGAGTGCATGGGAACTGAAATGCTCAACAGGGTTACCCTAATGTGATATGAAGTTTTGTGAGAAGGCTTTGACTCACTGGAAAGGCAACTGTTTCTATTGCCAGTAAACTGGGATTTCTTCAGCTGATGCACCACGACTGGAGAGAGGGGATTTAACAGGGTGTTCAGGCCCAGTTCCACACTGCCAGCCCCATGCTCACAGCAGGGAGGTTGCAGAGCCCACCTGGGCAATCAAACTCCAGGCAGCAGCAGTAAGAAATAAGTGCTGAACCTACTCTGCCATTTCTTAAGAGTGATTTTCTTCTGAGCAAACCCACACTTGAGATCATGGCAAGAGAAGCAGCTGGATTTCCTGCAACCCTTGTAACGCTGACCTATCAGCCAGTGACCAGCTTTTATTCAGCACTACAATGACCATGATGACTTCAGAACAGTTTAAAGCATGGTAGGTTGAGTGGTAATGTAGTGGTGATGCATAACTGATGTTCTATGGAATAAAAATAATGAAAACATTGCACACTTGGTAAAAATATTAGAGGTTTTGCTGTGATAGATTTAGCACTTTATACAAAGTCCAGCTATAGAAGGGCAAGCAAGTTGGAAGAGAACTAAGGAAAGACCTTCATCATCAAATCTTTTCAGAGCTGGAGAACAAGATGGGGTTTCAGCTGAGGTTTCCAATTCAGAACCAGAACTGGCATCCACCTCTGCAATTTTGATTTTAGGGTTACTTAATCTCACTGTTCTCAGTTCAGCATCCAGTGCTGTCTGTTCCAGGATCGCTTCCGTTCTGTCCTTTCAAGCCCAAATCTCTACAGAATAAGTCATAAAAACTGGCAGACCTCTGACCTCAGCCAAAAGTAAGAATCTACATACAGTCCATCTTTCAGAACAACTCAGCCTCTCACAAACTGAGTAAATCCAGCACAACTCTGCCAGAATGGGGGGATGACCTGCACTGTCCTGCCGGGCACTGACAGCCCTGGAGGTTGTCTGAAGGACAGAGTGAGACCACACTGGCAATTAAAGAGGGAAGGGAAGCTTTGGAGCCTTTGAAATAAAGGGTGAAATTGAAAAGAAATGAGAATGAAAACCAGGCAGCACTAGGATTTTCTGGGAGAGAAGAGGGGTGAAGTAGGGGTTTGGTGAGAGATACCCAGCCTGCACACTCTAAGGCCAACCAGCACTCCTGACTGTGCCTGAAGGGACATTTATCATGCTCCAGCCCCATTTGCAGTGTGGAGTTTGGGAGCAACCCTGTCCTGCCCAGGAATCATCAGGAGGCTGAAAAGAGCTGATCCTGGGGGCTGGGGAGACAAACCCCAGAACCGCCTGGTGATTCCAGCAGTGTGGAAGGAGCATCTCGGGGGATGAGGTGGGACCAGCCCTGTGCTCCAGAGTCACAAAACTCAACTGGGCAGCTGGAAGATCCCGCAGAGAGCCCAAGGCCAGGTGCCACTAGATGTCACTGCCTCCCCGGCACTGCCACCGCGCCCGGGATGGCGACAGCATCCACGAGAATCAACGCCGAATAATAACAGTACCGCCGATAAACACCGCCCCCAAACCCAGAGAGAGAGAGCAAAGCCACCTCCTCTGCCTCCTGCGGGCTCTGGCACCAAACCCATCTCAGCCTGAGCCATGGCTGGAAGGTGCAGGAGCAGCATCCCTCCAGTGCAGGGGCAAGCTGGGATTCACACACGTGTGTGGCTGCTCCATCAGACATCCCACTGTGGCTCTTTTCTGGAGTCAGCAAGGAATGTTTAAGCCAGGATTTTAGCTTGGCTTTTACAGAATTGGGCTCTCCATCTTCCCACAAGTTTTGTCATCTCTCTCACGCTTTTTCATGGGATGAGGCACTGCTTCCTAGTTTCATCTTTGGGAAACACAACCACAGATCCAGAACAGGAACACCTGCACAGCCCTTGGACCCTGGGCAGTCACTACAGCCTGACTAAGCAAGCAGTAAGAACTGCAAGCAGTTCCAAACTTATCTTAGACAAGGATGGACAGGTGAATGCATCAAAAGGTGACACAGTATCACATCTGGTTCTGTGGGCCTCCATTCTGCCTACAATGATCAACAAACATGGTGCTGGGAAGATTTTTCACAGCCCTCCCAAACTCAACTGGATACAGGTAGTTCAGGTGAAAACGCTGTGCATGGCCTTTTATTATAGTCCCTGATATATATGCCCTTTATTATACTCCATTTTCCACCCAGCAGAAATACATAAGCCCCAGTCAAAGTTATACCACCAAGATCCCCTATTAACTACACAACAAGTAAAGGGATTTGTCCCTCGTGTTGGAAAGGGCTTAGCCAGAGTATTTTTCTCCTTCCTGTCCCTTCTCTTTATCATTCTTCTTTTCCATCCCTAGTTTTGAGTGTGTCAGAAATGTGATTTAAGCAAGATAATGTCAGTTTGCCAGAGGAGCTCCATTCTCCATCATCTGCCTTCTGCAAAGAGGGGAGCTCCTGAAGGGACGCTGGAGCCATTTGTTTTATTCAGCAGCAGCTGTACAGGCTGTGTCTGGGTCCTCCTCCTTGCCCCTCCAACTCCCACCAGCTCCAAGGGGATTTGCACTAAAAGGGCCACAGGTTCTTCCATGCATCCCCAGGTCAGCCTGGCAGCCCAGCCCCAGCCCTGCCCGCAGGCTGTGAGCCCAAACGAGCAGGGCACATCAAACATTTCCCCTGCTCCGTGGGCAAAGGTATAAATTAGTTTGTGTGTACAAAAACTGTGTCCTCACCGCTGGTTGCAGAGCTGACAGGCAAAGCAGTCCAAATGGTAAACATTATCTCTGGCCCTCATCACCATCTCAAAGGCAGGGATCAGTTTACTGCAGGCAGCACAATTCCCGGTGGTACCAAAGAGCCTGCCAAAGAAGCACAATCATTAGAAGCCATTTTAATTAAATGGTGGAAGGACTAATTAAGTGTAATTAGCAGTATCAAATACTGTATTGCACCAATAAATAGAAGTTGCAGTCTCCATTTCACTGACCAACCAGCGTGCAGGAACTTGGGATAAAACTGCCTGGTGAGCAGGCTCCGATCGTCGAGATGAAACTTCATTTGGTTTGTCAGCCTAGGGCTAATTTGCTGTCTAATGGAGAAAAGCATTAAACACTTAGAGCACTATTTTGGGGCTCACAAAATTTCAGTCAAAAACTATCTGCCTCTCTGCAGCAGTGGGGTAGGTGCTGGGAGCTCCACATGGGCTTGGCCGCAGCCTGACAGAGGGACAGGCTGGCAGCAGGACACAGAATCCTGCAAACTTTGCCAATGCTGGCAGGCAGAGCTGTGACAGAGCTCAGGAAGAACCTCGCTCACCTGGTGCTTAGAAAGAAAAAGCATGACTTCTCTTGCAATGAGTGCACAGCGTTTCTCCAGGCATCTCAGAGAGCAAGCCCTGCTCCCTGGCCGTGCCCCCCTCCTCCTGCCTCCCCAGCCCTCCCGGGAGCCAGCTAAGCCCTGAACAGCATGCTCAGCTGTTCCACTTCAGCTCCCTGCCCCTCCAGGACAGCCCTTCAGCACTGGAAGCTTTGCCATTCTCATCTTGGCTTTCACTATCTGTCTCCCCAGATGTCTGCTGCTGTTGCAGCTCCTGCTGGGGGACTCGAGCAAGATTGTGGCATCCTTCCCCTGGCCCCCTTGCCCGCGGTGTCCCCACGTGTGCCAGGGGCTCGGTGCCACTGTGGTGTCACCGCCGCACTGAGCCACGGGCTGACAGAACCAAGGCTCCCCCCAGCCCCTGGCCACACGTGGTTAGTCACTTTGCCTGGAAGATGAGAGAAATGGCATTGTGGGGGTGATGAACCTCAAGACACACGATCCCTGCTGGCCATTAGCTCTGTGCACGCAACGCGCCGCTGCCCGCGGACAGATCTGGGCTCAGGGCTTGTTCCGAGCCATCGGTTCTGGCTGATTCCACAACACGCAGATGAGAAGCATCAGGAAAATCCATAACCAATTTCTAAACCTGCAATTTGCCAGGCTAATCAATACTAATTATTACTGGCCAGTAATTGTGAATTAAAACACCCAGCAGTGTTATAGAAACCTCCACACAACTCTCCCACACTCCTGCAGAGATCTGCTCCTGAAGTCAGCTCGCTCTCCAGCAGTAAGAAAGCCCACCCTTATTTTTCTTTAGAAGTGGTATCAGTGGCCTTTCATAAGGCCTGGCTGGAAAATCCCAGGCCTTCCTATGAAGAAACAGCACTATGTTTTCCCTGAGAGCTAAACCACGCAAACCAGAACAGAAACGCTCATGCAGGATGGAAAACCTGCAAAGAGAGTACCAAAATTTCTTCCCTCATGATTCCACCATCTGAAGGCTGAAAGGCAGAGTGAAATCCCAGCTGTACAATTTGCACCAGCAAAAGGCAGTCCCTTTCTCCCTGCAAGCTGACCCCTCTTGCTCCTGCCCCTGTCACAGGCAGGGGAGGCAGCTGGGCACGGGGCTCGGCTGCCTAACGCCAGCAGACAGCACTGGAAAAATGCGGCGCTGAAAAGCGTCCAGGTCTCCACCCTGGAACGCCCTGGCTCTCATTCAGCACCCACTCACAAATCAAGCCATTACTCCAGACATCCCTCCCTTCCTCAGCCTAGCTGCCCCCTTCCACTTGGGCACAGCGGAGCCTGACAGCTTTTGCCAGGATTTTCCCATTTCCCATAAAACCAAGCATCCGTTTTTAGAGTACCCAAGTCACAGCCAACTCAAAAAAATGAGTCAAATGCATTAGGCAGGGAAACTGGGAGGTTAATCCTAGATTTGCTCTGTGCCCAGCACTGCTACATGCACAAGTATAAAATATCCATTATTCATTAGCATCACAGTTGTGTGGAGCTCAATCTAGATTAAACAAAATAAAGGGGCCCCAGACAGCACCATTTGCATTGTTAAGCAGGTGCTTTTCTTCAGCCTTCAAATAGGAGACTTTTCTAAATGGAAATGATGGGGAAATTTGGACAGATGTTCACTTAACTATTTAAACAGTTAGCTTAAGAAACATGAAAAATGTATTTGGCATCGTATTCACCTGTCTCCTTTCAGGGGTTTTGGGGGTAAACCAATTGTTAAACAGCTTTGACTGTTTGCATAAGATCTGAAGCTTATGTTCTGTCCAGCTGAAATCATGTTGCCTTCTAATGTCTACATAATGTGGCTTCCAGCGAGACAGTGTGCTAATCTTTGTCTCTTCTATCAAGTTTCACAGTCCTCCATACCCTCCCTTTCCCAACAGATGAACATTTCACACTTATTCTAGCACCTCTTAATTTTAATCTGCTTTTCAGGGAGTGATTTAGAGCCCCATGTATTCACCACGCTTCTAAAAATACGCCGTAACTTGTAGCTCAGCAAACATGACTTTTTTGTAATCTGTTGGAAGAAAACACAAGATGAACAGAGTCTTTTGCCTTTTTTTGTTTGCTTGTAGAAAACCTGATAGCTCCTGATCCAGAAGCTACTTCAGCTGAAACTTCCTGAAGTGAGGAGTTCAACATTATTGGAAGGAGGGAGAGAAGATAAGGAGCAGGAGGAAAAATCTTCCGCCCCAAGCCCCATCTGTGGTTAAATTTAAAATAACCCCACATGAACAAACTGATCTGCATTCTGTCCCCCAAACACCTTCCTAACAGATTCAACACTCTCTCACACATTCACACACACGAAGTTGAAGTGCATTAGAAAAAGCTATCAGTAGATGTTTAGCCTCTACTTACCAGCTCAGGGCCACTGGCATAAAAGAAGCTGGAAATACAGAAAGTTTTCAGTTTGGGGTTGTTTTGCTTCTTCTAAAAAACCCTATTTATTCACTTCCCTTTGAAGTTAAAAGGCAACAATTTTTAAGTACAGATTTATTCCCCTTTATGTAACAGGAAAACCCAGCCAGCTTGTAAATAAGCATAGACTATGCAGATTTAAAATTTAGCACAATTAAACTTTTACCCTGTGGTAGTAATTATGTTTAATGGCTCTTAGCCTGAACTTAACCATGTCTATTGTTGTCAGTCAGTCTAAAAGCAGGAGTTTGTCCAAGGACAATTTTCTGTAGTTTATGGGCACACTAAAAACCCTGCTATGCCCTGATCTCATTGGCCATTGATGTCAGTGTGTATAGTAAAAATTAAAGCTAATTGGCATACAGGAGCAGCCCTGAATGCAAATGAATTAATGGGAAAAGAAGGGAGTGCTCCTGGAAGCAGTAGGCAAGTGTCACAGGATGGGGTTTATGTGGTCTTGTCTGGGCTAAAGAGCAGTCTTGTGCACAGTGATCCAGACCTCAACAACTCTGTGAGTGCACCTCAAATTAATTCAAATCATAGCAATGTCAAACACCCTGCAGGTTTCTTTTTCTTTTTTTTTTTTGGGAGGAGGAAGAATGGTAAAGTGTTCTTACTGTAGGGAAAACAGTAAGAAACTTGTAATATAAAAAAGTTAAGTTTAGCACCTTTTAACAGATTTTTTTTGTTCAACCAAGATGTTCAGGGGGGCTAAACTGGGAACCTGTTTGCCTATTTCTGTCTCCACTAGGAACAACAATCTGGTTTAGTCATTGCCTGCAAGGAGAGAGTCCCCATTTCTCCTCGCCCCCTCTAGCCTGGTGTCTGACTAGATAGCAGCTTGCAATCAAAAAAGGAGAAAAGTCTTCCCTCCACAGAAAGTGCAAAAATTTTGGAGCTGCTAACTTCATAGGAGACAAAAAAAGAGGAAGCAGGACAGGCACATAAAAATAATGAATGGTACAAAAAGGAAAGGTTGGCAGTGTCAATTGGATTTTTTTAAACACAAGAACAAAACAAGTTCAACATTCAAACAGCTGAGTGGAGACTGATAATTCCCCCCCCCCCCAAAAAGGTTCTGTCAACACTGAAAGATAAGAATTATGAATGGAAGGAGGACTAAACACTAACCTACAGATAAATATCTACATTTGTAGGTATTATGTACAACTGTATATTTTTCTACATATTTATATATAAATATATCTCTCTCTATATATATATATCTGGATATATCCAGATTATCTGGATACACAAGTTTTAGAAGAGCTATAGAACTCCATGCTCATATCCTCCCCAGCCAGAAGGTGAATAGGTTTTCCCATACACCTTCCCTATCTACCTGCTGCTGTTTATTTTAGTTTCGTCAGGGCCTGCTGTAGAACAAGACTTGCTTTTTGCACCTGAAATCTATCCTCATGAAAAGAAACAGTTTTGCCCCTACCTGTTGAAACAAACCAACTGGTTTTTCAGTGAGGGTGGCTCTTAAATACTGCAATTTGAATTTTTCCTATCTGTGGATATTAGAAATAGGCTGAGCTACAAGTGTGATTTTACTGGAGTATTGAATATACCAATAAATGCAGGGAACGCCTGAACAACACTTAAAAACATAAAAAGAATAAGCTTAAAAGCAACTTGAGACAACTTTGCTGTAATTAGCCTTTGTGTAATATTAGAGAAAGTCTTAGAGATAGGAAATTCAGCATGGTAAACACATATCAGCTGGTGCCCCCTCCTATCCAGGACACTGTTGTCAGTGCTGCAGTGGGAAGTCATGTCAGCTGAAGGAAAGGAAATGCATTTTGATACTAATGAATCTGGTCGAGCTGTCCTCTCATGAAGCCTTCAAGTTCAATCCCAAAGAATTTACATCTTGCATGCCAAAGGGTTTGGCATTCAAGGACAGCATAGCAGGGGGAGTTGAACCAGGACAAAACAGCCCCTGGCCAAGTGACCGCACTGGTTCAGAGATTAGTGGGCCTGAACTTCAAGGTTGCTCAAGGGAGTCCGTTTTCACTTGAAGGACACATCTGACTGTTCACTTATTTTCACTGCTTTGGGTTCTCCCTCCATATTTTCAGTGGGTATTTACAGAGGGGTTGGGACCACCAGAGGCCAAGCCCTCCTCCTCTGCCCCAGCCTTTCCCATGCTATAACTGGAACTGCTGACCTTAAACACAAGTGTATCAATGTCCTCTTAGGAGAGTTTAAATACAGCAGTCAGAAAACTACAAAGCTGGAAGTGATAGAGGGATGCTAGTGTACCACAGCCAGGCAGAATTACTCCCCATTAGCTTTCCTCCTCAGTGAGAAGTTGTGGAGATGAAAACAAAACAAACAAAAAAAAGGGCAGAAAGCAAGCAAACAAACCAAGTACAGGCTGTGAGAAAGTCCTGGACCAGCTACTGCAGGGGAAAGAAAAATCTGTACTTTAACATCACAAAGCACAGCAATGTTGCCAAGACACATTGTATTTTGAGCCTAATTAATCCTCCTTAATCTGTACAGACACCAAGTGTAGAAGTGAGGGTGTCCTATGCATGCAAGATGCTCCCTATTGCGAGGCAAAAGCAGCACTTCAGCTTAGTGACATTTTTAGGCTCGGGGCAGACACCATTTGTTCAGCCACACTGCATTTATACCTCTCCTTCCCACACTAAACATGGCCCTTGAAAATCCAGCAGGGCATGCTCTCAGTGCATACATGCACACTGTGCTTCTCCAGAGGGAAAAAATATCCCAAATTCTCTCCTTCCTGCTTCAAAGGTGCTGCAGCTTCTGTGGTTAAAGCCACATTCTGAGCATTAGTGGTGTCTTGGGGAGATTAACTGAAATTCTGCCTGTTGGGGCACACACAGCCCAGTTCCCAAAGGCTTGCTCTCACACAGCCAGCCATGGTTTAGTGGTTTGGCTCAGGGCTGTTGTCACTGACTTGGGGAAGGAGGGAATTTGTCCACATCCTTCTTTGCCACCAGAGCAGGGCACCCACAAGAAAATTAAACTCTGCATATTTGCCAAATACAGAACACTTCACCTAAAGGGCTCCTAAAGTGATTCACTGATGGAATGAGTGCCTGGGGGTGTTTGGAGCAGAGCAAAACCCCGGGACTCAGCATCTGAGTCATTTGAAGCAGGAGCTGCCGAGGGTGGAGTTCAAGCCTCTGGGATACAGACAGTGCTGAGGGGTGGCAGGGCATGGCAGTCCTGCCAGGAGGTCCCTGTCCTTCAGGTGAGATGCAGAGGGCTGCTCTGCTCCCTGCATTGACACCAGGTGCTGAGTTTGCAGCCCTGACCCAAACAAGTGGGAAACTGGGTGAAAAGAACTGCCATGAAACCCACTGAGAACAGCAGCAGGGTTTTCCAGAAAGCCCTTCCCTTTAACTGATTCACATCATTTTTAAATGCAGGTTTTGAGCTTTCTTTGTAATCTAATTAAGACCCCAATCAGTTTACAGGATGAAAAACTTTTCCAACACCAGCATATCAAACACGCAGAAGCAACAGTTCTGCTCCTCTCAAAGCAAGCCTGACTCTCCTTTGCTCGTGTGAGGGCACCATGCTGAGTAAAAAGGAAAAATCACGTTCTTCATCAGCACTTCACAGTGAAATTTAAGTTGTCAGCTCCTCATGGGAAATCCTGATGCAACACCCAGCCCGTCCCTGTGAAGCGGAGCTTGGTGAAATGTTTAATTATGCCTCGGAACAAACACACATCGCTGCGTGGGGGCTGCGAGGAGCCATCTGAGCCTGCATGCTAAGCTGCTCTGTCCCAGAAGCAGCTCCTTCAACAGCATTTGCTTATCAAAAATAATTAGAGGTAGGAATGCTGGAACTGCGATTATGAAACAAATGGTAAATCTATTTGCTGAGATGAAATGTATTGAAAGATACATCGAGACACAGCTGGAGACTGAGGTGATACCACAAGGATAACAACTCGAGATCCAATTTCATCTTTCATGATTAAAAAATGAGCAAGAAAGTGTTTTATGAAAAGTGAAGGTTAACAAATGCTCCTTCACAAGCAATGACGACAGTTTATCTTTTGAAACAAATGATCGGGCTCCTGTCTGCTCGCAGCTCCTGGAGCACGTTGGAAAAGATTTTTGCTGCAAACCCACTGAGGGTCAGCACACAGGGCTGGCAGCCCACCGTGCTCCCAGTGCCTGGGGCAAAGGCAGCTCCAAAGGAATGCTGCCCCAGCAGGGAAGGAGCTGGCTCTGCTCCTGTCTGACCCAAGTGCATCCCCAGCCCCAATCCCTGCAGTGGCTGTGGCTCGGTGGCACCTGTCCCCACAAGGAGTGGCACAGGAGGGTCCCAGAACTGCAAATTGGCTACAAAATACTCCAGGAGCCCTCTGACTGAATTCCTCTGACTGTTCTCCAGGTAAAGTGCTCTCTTTATGGTGCAACTACAGTGTGAAGTATGGGAAGTTATTTTTAGGAATGAGTTCTGCTAAAATGTGATTAGTAGACCAAACACTGCGAGCTGTTTAACAAGGAAGAAAAAATGTGGATAGAGACTCTAAAACTACTAATGTGAAGGAATTATTTAATGATGGGAATGGCTAATTCTCCAAGAAGAAAAATTCAAATTACCAGGAGGGAACAGACAGTAGAGGAAATCGTGATGGCAACTTTAGCTCCTTCTATTAATAGAACTAATAGTTAAAATTGAGAGAGAAAGAAATATTATGTGTAGAAGCCAACACAAGATGTTTTAGAGGAAAAAAAATTGCTTTATACTTCTACAAATATGGGACGGTGTAGCAAAGACCTTATTCCTATCCTGGGAGCCTGAAAGGGTTCCTTAGCATCAGGGGAACAGACCCCAGGAGTTCAGCAGAACCCCCCTAGAAACCCCAGTATAAAATAAATGTACTTATTTGTAAGAATACAAGCCACAACAGCTGTAAAACTGCCTAAACAGATGAGGGCTAATTAACAATGCTGTTACAGAATTAATGTTATTCCTTCCTAGCTGAATCTTCATCACATTTCCCAGGATATGACAATTCTACAAAAAGCAGTCAAAGCTCTAATACCCTAAATCCAGAAAAAGGGAAAAAATATTTAGTGTAAAGGCCACATAATTCTTCACAGTTTAACCATGTGGCACAAATAGCAACAGAATTTCCACTCAGCAGGCCAGGAACTATCCCAACCTGAAAAAGGGAGACAGAGGCATTACAAGGCACCTTTCAGGCACAGAAGTTTGCTTCAGAAACCACATTTAACTGGTGCTGTCACAGAAGCTGCATGGCCATGGTCAAACACAAGTCTCAGCTGTTGCCTCTCATGGTTTGTGTCATGAATCACCCTCTCTTCACAAAGTTTGGGACACTTCCTGGCTTATTTTCCATCTCCAGCACATCTCCAGAAAATTCACATCATCTAAGATCATCACAGATTAAGCTTTTCCCCCTCAAAGCAGCATTCTCGGGATAAACCAAGGAAAAAAAGTGCTCTACAACTCCAGTGATAAAAAAGTCCTTCTAGCCCTAACAGCATCAATATTGCTGTCCTTTGGCACTTTAACATGTCTGGTTTGATGCCACACATTATTTTTGTTATGAAACTAGAATAAACCAAAATCAATATGATGCTTATTAAATGGACAAAACATGGGGTAGCTCATAGGTCTCAAAAAGCAAATGCAAATTGGAAACACTGTCCAGCTCAGTATTTCTAGCAGGGCTCTGCAACATATAGAATAAAGCTGAATATCTATCTTCAGGGTCAAATTAAAAAAAACAAAAACAAAAATCACAAACACAACACTTTTTCAAGACCAGAAATGACAAAGTCAAGTGATAAATAATGAAGTGGAGGATGACAGATGGAGAGACCTGGATCACTTGGCAAGCTGGGTGCAAACAAGATAAAGAAAAGATAATGTATAAACAAGATAAAGTACAAACAAATACTTCAGAAAATAATGCAGCTGCTCTTCCTGGAAAGAAAACTATTCCTGGAAGTAGCTCTCCTGAGAGATTTTGGGGGTTCTTGTGATAGTATCTAGCACGACCCAATTGTGATATTGTGATGAAAGGCTTCCTCAGAAAGGGAAGATCAAGAACTGAAATATTCTTCACTGACACATCAGAATTATGTCCACAACACAGAAAGAGTATAGCTGAGCTGAAGAAGAAGAACCAAAATGCTAATTTGGGGGTGGGAATCTCTGAGTTGAATTTCAACTTTCTGGAGCTCTTTTTTTTTAGCTTAGCACGGACACGGTTAAGGGTGGTTCCAGAGCAAGTGACTTGTGACATTAGTAAATACTCAGATTTACGGAAGGTACAAAAATTATTTAATTATAGTAAAGGTGGTTAACTCGTTCCTCTTCAAACCCTTTCAATTTTTCCAAAGGCTGCTTATGTTGTCCTTTCTGCCTCAGATGTGTTCACCCTTACCCAAGCTCCTCCTTCCTCACTTAGATTTTGGGGACACACCCCACCTAACCAGATGTGGAGCTGCAGGTGCTGCCTATGTGGGATATTTCATGTGTGCCCTGAAGAGTTTCAGCTCTAAAACCCTCCTGTGGGCAGGATGTTCCTGTGCACTGCTGGGCTGAAGGGCAAGATGACAGCTCCCACATGGCAGCTGATAGACTCAGTCCTTCTGTCTGGCTCAGTGCTTAATCTCTCATCTTTAGAAGGAGAAACTTGTTTGTTCAAGTTTACTGGGAAAATATTTACTGAAGATTTTCAGAAATACGTTTTACATTGAAACACACGAAGCATCTGAGCACTGACACTAATCTAGGCAGCCCCTGAACACTGCAAGGTTAGAAGGCATTTTACCTCCCTCTCTTACAACAGTGTGTTGGGTTTGTTTTGCTTCAGATGTTTTTGCTGGTTGAGCTTGCCTGGGAAATGCTATCAGTGCTTGAGGAAAAATAAAAGAAAACATACCCATTAGCTGGAGATCAAGTACATTCTTCCAAGGAAAAACAAAGCAAAACTCAAAGTGTTTTGCAGTGTGACCCTCATAATAATGTTTGCATTAGGCCTGCTGTCTTATTAATATTCATTTATGTTTGCATAAAGTATTTTGCACAAAACCCCCATACACACCAGGCAAAAAATCCCACGTGTTGTTATGTATTGCAGACACACACTGACAGAATGGTTCTAACTCTGAGCTAGTGACAGTCTCTGCTGATTTCCTCAGACAGAAACATTTTTTGAAGTTGATCTGTAATTTCTGAGTTTTGCTCTGTTTAGTTAGGGAAGAGACAAGAGCCCCTTGGGAGGAAACTTACTCAAGACTAGAAGTCTGTCTAAAAGCTATGACTGAAAAATAAAAGGTAAAGGTTTGGTCAGGTCTCAGTCAATATGCAGTAGCATAGTATATGCAAGGAGAATTAGGAGTTTATTCTAATTTACTCAGCAAGCAGAGTTTCTTGTTGGTCCATAATAATAAGTCATGACCTCTGCATTGTAGCTTCACCTAAAAGCAGGATTTCACCTCCCAGACTACAAAACATGCTAAGTGCAAACAAAAAAGCCCTGCTTAGACAGTGGAAGAAACTCCAGTCTCTTCTGGGCAGGGCTGGCCATGCACAAGCACACGTTTTCCCATTTTTAGGAAGCCAGACAGGCAGCAGCACACTGAGAGGCTTCGGGAAGAGCCCGCAGTACGTCCTCTATTTACCTCAGGTAATCTCTGCGGCAGAGAATGAGATTTGCTTTTGTGTAAAGAGTTGATCCAACCTCTCCAAGACGACAGTCACAGCAGGCACACTTTAGACAGTCTTCATGCCAATACTTATCCAGAGCCTTCAGCAGGTAGCGGTCCTTGATCTTGCGGTTGCAGCCGGCGCAGCCCTTCTGCTTCCCTTTGGGTTGTACGGATAGCATGGGCACACCTGCAAGGCAAACACAGCACCTCCTTCAGAGCACATCCCAACAGCAGCCCGGGGAGGCTGTGGGCAGAGCTGGGAGCAAACCCTGCTGCTGCTGCTGCCACTGCAAGGAGCTCACTTGGCACAGAAAGGAATCCTAACTTCACTCGCTGTCGCAGCCCCTTTTTCCTAAGGGTAGGACTGACACAACGCACCAGACTCTTTCTAACCAACATCTTGCAGCAGGATAAACTGGCTGAAATGTCAACATTTATTTTTTCCCCTCATTACCCATACCCCTGTGTTGTTAATTACCTGCCACAGGCAATTAAAAAGAGCTGGAGGGCCATCACTGTATGCACCCCCTCCCAGTCCAGCATCTTGGCTGAATCAAGCTTGATGGGGAAGGGAGAGGAGTGGGTATAAAAAGATGTGGTATGCCACTGTTTTTCCTCTCTTGTGAATCCTGTGGGTGACAGAGGCCTGACTGAAAGCCAGAGCAGGCCAGGGGCTGCTCCATAAGAAATTTGATTCAAAAGTCCTTGAGGACTGCTGAGAATAACCCCACCAGTGCCCCTCTGCCACTAATGAAGCCACATTCCTCAAACAGAAGCTTTCCTCCTCCTCTTATATCACTGGAGAAGGCAGGAGTTTCATCCTTCCTGGAAACCCTTGCTGGGATTGCAAAGCAGGCATGAGGTGGTGACAGCATACCCAGCTCAGGAGGCTGGGGGGGACTTGCTGTGGTCACCTTCCCCTCAGTGCTGTCTCCAACTTTTTCCTTTTCTCCAAGCAGCCAGTGCCTGCCATGGTGAGCACTGTGATGCCCATCACCCTGCTCAGTTTAAGAGCCAGGCAGGAAAGAACATTATGGAATCAATAGGCAAGGTGGAAAAATAAACAAGGATTGTACTGTGGGTGAGGGACAGGACAGGAAATGATGAAAGAAGAAGTTAACTCACTGAGATGCCAGAATTCCATTTGTTCTAGAGCCTTGATTCAATTTGTTATGATTTTTATTTTTACTGGTGTCAGTCAGTAAAAACGACAATGCTGGGCCTGTAACAAGCACACTGTGAGCTTAACCAATTCAGAGATGATGAGAAGGGACACTCTGGCACAGCAGCAGGTGTCACTGCTTATATACTCTTACACAAAGTTAGTCTAGCCTTTCTGTAGGAAGCACTGGATGTCCCAGAAAGCAGCAGCTTGATAATAGAATTATTAACAGTCCTTAAGCAGAGAGGACCGAGCCAGTGCCACTGCAGCAAGTGACATTTGCTGCTTTCCTTAAAAGCCAGGGTGACCTGAGAGTGGCTAATGGTCAGCACATGTAAACCCACCACTCCCACAGTAATAATTGCTTTGTCAGAGCCTCGAGCAGACGACAATAGCACTTAAGACACCTCCACACAAACAGCGAGGTATTGATCCATCTGTAATCAAAATGGTCTCAGCAGCACAGAGACAGACCAAGTAGCATTCAAAAACCCTAAAGGCTTAAAGAACCCTCCTCCCCTCTGCTGCAGCACACTCAAAACCAGCTTGCCAACTACTCTACAATCAAACTTTTGACACCAGTGACAAAGCTACAATAATTAAGTGAAAACCTGAATCTGTATTACACAGCCACATATGCAACCTGTAACGCTCCCAAGAGAAATTCTACATACAAAGAGAAACACACACACACGTTTGGAAAGGGGGACAAGACAGGGAAGCATCAGAAGTGGATTTTACTTCAGGTGCCAGAGGTCAGACTGCAGAAATCTCATGCCTGGTGAGAGTTTCTTCCAAGAATGAGGGAAGTGGCCCTGTGGTTGTAGACACACCTTTGTTTATTTGTTTGGGGTTTTTTTTAAATCCAAAATACATTTCAATAGCAAAAACAAGCTTCAGTTTTCGAGTAGTTTCCATGCTCTTCCTGACTCCACTCCAGGAGAACTGCACATTGTGAGAAGAGTCTGCCTTGTTGTGAGGCAGAGAAGGGCGAGCACATGAATTTGCATTTGCAAGCTGTGTAAGATCAGAACCAGTGATGAAAGAAAATAGTTCGCACCTATGAAAACTAGGACCTAGATGTGAGAATTATGTTTTTAGACAGGAGCCCCAGACACCATCAAGTCATTATTCACCCCCCAAACAGGCTCTCTAAATGTGTAGCCTTAGAGGCAGAAAAGGATTTCTCACAAGGAGGAGGGGTCATAATACAATTATTTTTCAGGATTTGTGTAGACAACATGAGGATCCTGTATCTGGAAAGACACAGGTTCCATACAACCAGCACACCTTAAACTCAAGAGAGCTGCTGCATGGGTGGGGTTTGACATCAGCTCCGTGGTTCAGAAATCCAAGATCCTCAGCCAGATGGGACTTCCCAGGGCCACACTTTTGAAAGCAGTGCCCTCACCCAGAGACAGGGTACCAACGCAGCAGCAGCATCAACAGGGATGAAACCCAGCTGGACCATTAGGAGAGGCTGGTTTGATAATTTAGGGCAGGTTAGGAGGGTCTCCTGTGGCAAGCAGGCATGGATGGCTGAGGGCTGACTGCAGGGGCAGTTCTTGCTCCATCTGTGGCCCTGGCAGCCCTTGCTCTCCGCAGCCATGTGAGCTCCTCACTACTGCAGGAGCACCACTGTCTCATGAGAGGCTTCTGCAAGGGAGGGGAATGTAACACTTTGATTTGCTCCTAATAACTAGCAAAGGAAAAGATACAGACATATTTTTAAGCAGTACCTTAAGCAAGGAAAAAAGCTATGTATTTGGTCAGTGTTCAGCAGGGGGCTTTCTAATGAAAAAAGGTACCATTTCAGAGCTCATATGATGTTCAAAGCTGCTATTCCCACTCAGATAATAACGAGCAAGGTCAGCCTCTGCTGGTCAGGTTCAGTGTTTTGAAATTACATTTTGGGCTGTGAGGTTTCCCTCTGACATCCCAACCAACCGGTCTGCACAGAGCACACAAGCCACTACAGAAAGTTGCAGCTGCAATTAGCTGGTGAGTTGACACAGCAGGCAAGGCGTGAAACAAAATTTCAAAAACTGCCAAACTTGATCAGCAAGGGCTCCTGGAACACTTGCCATGTCATTTCCAAGCAACAAGAGAGAAACATCTCAGCAGCTTAACCCTTTTCACGGTCAGAGGCTTGCACAGAGAGGACACAATCAACACCCAACCTTGCTTTCCTCCTCCTGCCTCCCCCTTCCAGCAGACCTGAAGCAGCCTGGGCTCTGCAGGCAGAAACCACCTGCAGAACTGCTCTCTTTGGTAATTTCCCCACTGCAAGACTGGGATGCTGCTTCATTTCTCTATGTCCATTTTCCCCCAGTGCTTGCCTAAAAATGCCAAGATACCCAGTTCGATTTGATAAAGGGCATGTGGTGTCTAAGTGGGGCTGTCAAGAAACAAAGGGGTCACCTTTGACAAATTCCACATGTGCTCTGTGGACAAGGATAAGAAAATGAGAAGTTGTGTTGCAGAACAAAAAAAAATTAACAGCTGGACGCTCACATATTTAAAAACGTTATCACAAGGGAACACTGATTATTGGCAAATTCTGAAAGTACCATCAAGTTGCTTTCTCCTCTCCTCTCCTGTTGCTAGACATCCAGTGCTGTCTTTTCTTAGAAACAGTAGATGAATCCTTTCTATTTCTGGCTACCTACACTCCCTTCTTTGCCCTTTACAACTTAATAGACTTGCTGCTGGTAAATACAAAACTAAACCCACTCTGAGTGCTCAGAGCTCTCATACACATTAAAAAATTATAGACACCACCTCTGGACATACTGAAATTTATGTCTGTGTCTAAAGAGGCTGTTATTGTAGTGAGTAATCCAAACTTTACCACTATTCACAGCCGGACAAACAAGCTTTAATCAGCCTGTATCTGCTCAGTTGGAGTCTTTCTGTAAAACGATTCCGCTGGCTTTATAACACAAGTGTCCACTTAAGTACACCTCTAAATTTTTCTAAGCCATTTTACTGATATTTCTATTCACATGGCAATCAGCTGCAGTTCCTCTAAGGGCACTGCTCATAAAGCCTCCTTTCCAAGAGAGCCTGGGAACTTTTCATAAATGGCAGAGCTTTTAAATAACAGTTATCTGCACTGGTCCTACGGCGCACAGCTCCACCGCGCTCTGGTCTGCAGCAGAGCTAGAGGTCCCCTCTGAAAGCAGGCAAGTTCACCACCTAATTTCTCTAATGCAACTCTAAAGGTTAATTGGTCTGAAAGAGTAATGGGGGACTGCTAGCTAATGATATATGCCTCAAGGCTCTGCAGCTTGCCTGTATTTTATACAGTCGAGTCCAGAGCATAAAACACAGGTGATACCACCAGGACTTTTCAGACCCCCCTCCACTCCAGCTTTGCCCCCTCAGCCCTCCTGTGTGGGGAGAAGGCAGCAGGGGCTGCAGGCAGCTCTGTTCCACCTGCATTTCACACCTTATTAGAGGGGGCTCTGAGAAGTGCTGCACTCCTCATTACCACTGCGGAGAACTAAAAACAACCCTAATGAGCAGAGCCGGAGCTTACAGTACGGGCTGGGAGGAGGGATGTCCTCCCACTCTCCCCAAGGAATCCGGCCAAAATCTTCAATTTGCCACTTATGACAGCTAATTAGTTATTCTATTCAAAATCTTTGCTTTAAATAAAAGAACTAATTATACACAAAGGTCAGTCCCCCACCTCCTGTGAAGCACACATAATTGGCTTATTTCCCCAACATTGTGTGTATGTTTTACACAATGCTTTCAGGCAGATGGCTTTAACTCTTTCCCTAGCAAGTTTTTTGGTGTTGGCTTTCTTCTTGTTGTTGTTGTTGAGGCTTTTGTTTGTTTGTTTATGTTTGTTTTGGCGGGGTTTTTTGGTTGCTGTTATTTTGTTTGTCTTTTTTTAAAACCCCAAAACTTTTCCTCAGAGTAGCTGTTTTAAGAGTAAAAGCTTGCTCAACAACAAAGCCTATAACTATGCACATACACAATACTTTCCAAAAGGTTTGTGACAATCACTCCCTGTTGTACGTACAACACCTTGCACAACACAGCACTGGAATTATGGTTTTATTCTCCAGCACAAAATCTTCCTTAAGCAGCACCTTCAGACACTGCTACCACATTTCTGGACCTTTTTCTGCCAAACACCACAGTTATTGCAGGTTTATATTACACTTATTCTTTTTAAAATTATTATTTTTAAGTTGTTTTTTTTTGTTTTTTTTTTTTTTTTTAATTTATGTAAGTGGTTATTATGAGGATGCAGCATTCCAGTGCTAAAAGCAATTCTGGTTTAAAGACCAGGGATTTGGCAGTCAGGCAATTGAGCCTAGGTTTCAGAGTTCCACTTGAGGGAAAAAATGTTTATTTCTAGCATCAACACCCTTTAAATGAACTGACCTCCTTTTGCCTGCTAACAAAACCCCCAGCATTTGGCTGCAAAAGATGAAAAAGTAACTGAAGAGTAGAAGTAATCTTATTAACTTCTGTCTCATCACAATAAATAGGCTGCAGTCTTATGTCTTTTATCAGAGGATCTGATATCATTTAAAAGCATTAGAGCCCTGCATCACCCATTTAAGTAAATGCAGACAGTCATTGCCAAAAAGATGCAGTGAATTTCATTCCCTTAAAAAGAAACTCACTCTGTGTTCCCAGTATTGTATTACTCACCTTCTATGAATATTGCACCCTGTGAAACAAGTCAGACCTTGCACTCCCACTGAATGAAGAGTGTGCTGTCTCGGGCATCTTCACCAAGAATTTCATGGGAAGAATTATGGCCAGCAAGGTGAAACTCATCATGTCATCTGGACATCCAATTAAAACCTTACATTTGGAACACCAAGTACTTGCAACTAAATGCTTATGAGTAAGCCTTAGACCATTCATCAAAATTATTCAATGGGAAAGCACAATTTTTTTTTCATTTCCAGTTTCATGCTGCAAAATGCAGCTGGTGATTTTTACAGTGGCTTTAGCAATTCATTTGGGGTATTCTTTCTTCTGAATCATTACTGAACAAATTTCCCAAGCATGGCAAAAAAGTAGTTGGGGAGGGCAGTTAATAGGAGAAATAACATTTTGATAACCACTTCTATTTTAACTATTCTATAGTCCTCTGCCAACAACAAAGCAACTTTTTTTTGTCCCTATGCTTCATGACAAGCTGTAGAGAAATATATTTTAGAGTCTAGTGTCTTCTGGCAGTTTCAGCTGCTTAAAAGTGACCCAAAGCTTCATGAGTGGCTTAAATCCCCCCTCAATCTCACATGTAGGGACCCTGTTTTCAAGCCATTTGCTCAGATAGACCAACATATCCAAAATAATTATTGGCACCATTTGAATCTGTACCAACATAGGTCCTGTTTTGGGACAGGAGGTTTAGGGTTAGAATCCTGACTTTCATTTTCCCCACAAGTTTTGAGCCTTCCAGCACCTGCTTTTAGCCTCTCTCAATTACAGAGTTTCTCCTACCAGAGGCCAACCTGTAGCTATAAAGAAACACATGGCAGCAGGACTAAACACAAACCATAATAATTGTTGCTGCAAGACAGTTTCTATAAATCATTTCAGGAAGCAATGTTTTCCCTGTGCTCATAAATGTGTTTGTTTGAGCTTTAATTTTTCGCAATTGGCACGTGTCCAAAAGTTTATTCTTAGCACATCCAGTGTTTCAGTAAAATCCATTTTTACTGTTTGAAGCCCTGGAAGCAGTACAAAGACATACAGATTTCTCCTACTTTCAACCTAATCCGGGAACATTCTGATCAAGTTTTCTCCATTAGTCACAATTTAGCATATTGCAGTCTGGCAAAGGTCCTGATTTCAAGTGGCCAGCTCCCTCCTTCAGTGTCTGTAGTAGAAAAAAGTCTGGCAATGGAGTGACTACCCTCAAACCACCTTTCCAGCAGCATAAGAATGAGAAAAAAACTATTATTTGGGATGACTGGCCTGAAATTCATCCCATATTCCTCAATATTCCATCAATTTGCAGGTGACCATTGAAAAGACACTAACCTCAAAAGCTGTTTATTTAGTGGGTTTGGTGTCAGAGCACAGAGGTGGAAGAAGAGTCTCTGAGTCAAATGGTCACAAAGATAAGAACTCATCCCTCACTTTTCAGCTCTTTTAACAATAACCTGTGGACAAAAATGAAATACAAGGTGGGGCTTGCTTCCCCCCCTTTTTCCAACAGGCAAGGAAATCAAATGGAAAAACCTTCTATCAAGTAAAATATCCCAAAGAGTGTTCAAGAAGTAAAAACTCAGTTATTTCGAGGCTCATGTGTGATGCTACACAGCTCTCACCTCCCAGTTAAAATGTTTTACACACCGAGGTTTCGAGACATGAGCAAAGCTGTGCAGTGCAGCAGTGCTCAGGCTTAGCAGTGAAACATTAACAGCACCCTGACAGGTCTGCCATGCTATAAATGTGAATATTTTAAGGAGAACAGAACTATATCATTGCACAATCACCATCATCTTTTCTTCTGCCTCTTTGCAGACATACACAATGTCAACCTAAGCTTTCGGCAACCTTAATAGAATTTCAGTGCCCACTGCCAAATGGCCATTTGATGTTCTGCTCTGTGTACACTGCTGAAGCAATCTGTCACAGCCCTTAATGCAGGCAATGATGACTATCCAATCTAAAGCTTTCACAAGCTTATAGAAATTTCTCAAGACTTTTGGAGCCTACAATAATTTGTGCAATACCACAAAAGAATTTGGAATCCTGGTGTGCTCTGTATTTAATGAAATATGAATATACTCCTTTAAATGTTTCTAGAAGAAATCCTACTCAGGCCAAAGCATATTTTATACCATCAATCACCAGAAAGTTGTGCTGGCAACTCTGAAATAGAAAATGTTATAGTGATTGGAAGTTATTGTAGTATGAATATAACAGCCCCTCCTGCCCCTGTCCAAACTTACTGCCAAGCCAAGCACTGATGTTCGTGCCCTGCACAAGATTAGTGTAATAAATATACTAGGACTAAAATTTATTTGCATATAAGAGGCAAGGAGAGATTTGCCTATGGAGAATGTGGAGGGAATCTGTCTACCTCATGCAATCTGTGTACGAGATACAATTGCTGTTGACTGACCTTCCAGAAGTTGTGAAATACACTTCCCCAGTGATTTAGAAAGATGTAGTCATCTGCCAAACCTATCCTCTTCTCCCCTACCTAGCAAAACCAGAGCAACCCATCTGCTATTCAAAGCTGAAAGGAGAAGAGCAAGCTATTTCCTTGTCTTCTTGTTGAAAGGAAAAAACACAACAGACAGTCCTTTGCAGGACCATTTGCATGCTGAGCTGTCAGACCATGCACTTTCCATTAAAGAGATAGCATCCCTTTTCATAAGTCCATTTGGGATCCATTTTAGTGTTATCTAAAAATCAAATCTACATGGTAATCCTTTTAATGTACTCTTGACTTTTAAAAACAGCTTTATGTTCCTTCAGGAAATGTTTTAAGCCATTACTCAGTAATTACTACTCACCCATGAAAACACTGATCTTTTACAATATATAATCGGTTTGCTGACTTAAAAAATAAAGCAGACTGGAATTTTGTCTCATGAAAGTAGCAAAGGAAAAACCAAGGTTAAGAGAGCATCCCATCTCTTCCCCCCCCCCTCAATTATATTCAAGTGGAGTGTTTTTTCTGTTGTATGAGAGAGGCTGAGGTGGTCACAGTTCCAAGTGCCTGTGTTGGAGACTCCCAGTCTCAATAAATAATTACTGATTTAGGAAGTGGAGTTTGTATCATTGTAGATATAAATAATACCCTAAGCTTTTGCAGGCCCTGAAGTTTTGAGGGACGCTACACAACCTCCTGAAAGGCTGTGGAATTTGCAGAGCTGCTGTGATAAGCTTCAGCTGCACAAGAACAAGTCTCAGAAGAGGTGTCAAAAATGGTTCACATCTACTGTACTGCAGCTTTACTGGATTTATCCATAGCTGCACTCAACGTAAGAATGCTCAGTCAGACTCCAGGGGCTTGAAATTACCTTGAAAGTCCTACTACCATCTCCTGAAGGATTTGCCTTGCTCCTTTCCAAACTCCTTGACACAGCCAGAGCTGGGTGGGAGGCAGAGGAGAGTTTGAGGGAAATGGAGACCCAGAACTGCCTTGTCCTTTGCAGCAGAAGCCAGAAGGAGGACAGAATGCATTTTGCTCAGGTACAGCTGCTGCCTGAGAAGGACCAGACAAAAGCCCGTGACTTGTATGGTGCAGACACTCGACTGCAGGAGGTCCCTGGATATCCTGGCCTTGCAAGCAGTTTGACAAAGACCCAAGATGTTTAAACAAAGTGTAGCCCACCACCAACCAATCCTTCCTCCTCCAGTGCTGACCCCAGAGAGCACAATGCCCTTCCTGATGGCTCTGGCAAAGTACTTTAATATTTCAAGACTAGATAAAGGGCAGGGTGATGTTTGTCAGGAAGAATTTGCCATACCTTGCAAATACTATCAACCAAAGTTGTTCTCTTAATGCCACGAAAATAAAGAAAGCAGAGGCTAAATACTTCATTGTCTCTGCTCTTCTGTTTCCTGAGGTCTAACTTAAGCCTTACAGAGACACAGTTTGCTTCTACCATCAGATTTTACTCTACCCCATTTTGCTACTGCAATTAGGACAGAGAAAGTCCCACTCTTGGACATTTCCCCTTTCATTCCCTGCAAAAGGTATGCAGACCCCAGTGCAAGGCTGTTCATTAAACTTGTTATAGCTGCAGTTGGCTAGTAACTATATGCCTCAAATTAATTTTTATTATTCACTTCTGATTAAGCCAGGGCTCACAAGCCACAGCTGGCCATTAATGCTACCCTTCTTTACAAGAAAATACGCTGATAAGAATGAAAAGTGGTTTCTTGGCTGTTGTATACTCATTCTATAATGAGTTCCTTTGAGGTGACGTACAGGATTTGAACACTATTACCCTGGACAACAGCAAAGACACAAGTAGAATTGCAAGACTTTTTTCTTTTGCTTCTTTTTTTTTTTTTGATGTGTCCAAGCAAGGCTTTGAAAACCCTGCTGCAATTCATATATTCCAGAATAAAGTGAGCACTACGGGTTTGGGGCAAGTTAGCATGACATTTAGTTTGCATTAAAGCATCCTAGAAGTCACATGAAGTATATCATAACAGAGCATATTCTACTCTATTACACATTCAGAAGCATCCCAGTATTCAGAATATGGATGAGGAGCTGGAATTGCACAAGACATTCCTCCTCTCACGACTGACCACTGAGTTGAACTCAAGCTGATCGTGAGGGAGCCATTTTCATTAACCTACTGTAGCTCTCTAATCCTATTCCTTGAGTTTCAGACCACCAACACTACAAGAATTTATGACCTGCTGCCTTCACTCTTTCCCTCAATGCATCCTGCTCCTCTGGATCATTACCACTGCTTCATGCAGCAACCCATCTCCTTAAAGTGGAAGCCTGCTCTTCAATTCAGCTCTTCATGCTCTGTTTAATTCTCACGAACATACGTGAAGATGATGATGGTTACACATGGCCAGAAACAATGAAAAAACAAAATAATCATATGATCCAACCCAATGTGCAGACCTGAAAGCCTCCCGAAATGCACCTCCTGAAGTCTGGCCCGGATATGAAGCTACTAATGCTTTGCCTGAAACCTCAGACTAAAAAGAAATTCTAAACCACTAACCTTCAGCTCCCCAAAACGCCACATTTCCGGGCCAAAAAACTCACTGAGCAGCTTTTCCTCCGCTCCATTTCCGCGGGAGCGCCCGCCGCGTGATTTGCTCAGTTTTCGCCCACCTCATCATGAGACTCCTGACTGCTGAAAAGAACTCCTTCACTGAACTAATGAAATAAGGAGTCTTAAGTGCCCTGCAATCCTTTTTAGAAAAGGCTGTATCTCCAGATGAGTCTCAATTTCACAGCATCAGGGAACCGTGTGCCAACGCGCTGAACCGGAACGCCAGGGCTAGCAGGAGCTGCAGACAACAATGCTAACATCAGGGTTATTTTAGATTAGAGCACTTCCAAATCAATTTTGGATTTAAACTTTTAAATGCACTCTCCAGAAGGAATCTGCACTGACTGAGTATTTTCAAGGCTAATTTTCTAAGCTTGAATGAAACTCATTCTTATCTAAGGAAAAGATGCAACTAACCTTTGCCACAAAGGCTGGGTCACAGCTAGAAAACGAGGCAGACAACAGTCCTAGAAGGGAATAAACTGCCTAACTACACATCCATAAAACTGCTAACAAAAACAACAACAACAACCAAAAAAAGCCATACTGATTCTGTTGGGAAGTGATTTTAACTGAGGCCAGGAGTTGTCAGGATATTTGGAATCCAGGGAACTTCTCCTGTTATGAGGTTCCCCACCTCCCACAAGCAGTCCCATCCGAGCAGGGCTAAGGGAATGCTCTGGGATATCCAGGAGAGCAGGGCTGCACTCCAGAAACGGGCATCATGCTGCAGTGGGATAAAGGAAGAGCTGAACATCCACAGCCTGATGGCAGGTTTTTTTTCCAGACTGAAACTCCTGCTGAATTAAGACAGATCTCAGCACTCCACAGAAAAGAAAGTGGTTGTGATGAGAGAAGAGAATTTGTAAGACAGATGGGAGCGTTAAGGTTAAAGTTCAGACCAGAAGCAATTAAGACGGGTAAGAGTGCTCTGCAACTTGACACAGGTTTGCTTTGTATTCAGAACTTTTCACTAGCATTAAGCATCTTAACTTGTGTATAGATTATAATTAAAACCTGACAAGCTTAAATTAGCCATTTAGAAAAGGTTCTCCAGAAAGCTTTTAAAGTAGACTAAACATATCTATTAAAATGGAAGAAAGGGGGGAAAAAAATTCAGAGCCATTTTCAGTTACAATAGTTTTCCCTACCTAGATATTTCAAGAGATTAGACAAATTTGAAATCAAAGTTCTGCAACTGTCCAAAGCCACTTAACAGGGGGGAGAAAGAGGAAGTGTGGCAATTAGAAAAACCTTTAAAACCCCCTCTATTTAATAGCTACAATCCTCTGGATGAATATAAGCACTCCAGAACCCCATTAAAAAAATAATTAAAAAAAAAAAAGAGAGAGAAAGAGAGAGAGAGGAAAAAAAGAGATCCTTATTTCCCTTTGGGATTTTGAACACTTCAGGGAGTGCTCTATTATGGTTCCCCAGGGACAGGGGAATTTTGTCAATCTGCCACAAGGGGGGCAGGTAGTGAGGGAGGCAGCCTGGGAATTGGCTTTCACCAGACCATTCCAATTAAAGCACAGGGAGCATTTTCACCTCACACTGTCTATTTAGATTATTCCTAGTGTTTCAATGCTATACAATTTTTCTACAAGTTCAAGAAGCTGAATCTATAGGAAATTCTCTCTGTATTAAAGAAAGGAACATATCCACCAGTGCCAAATGACACCAGGTAATTTATTCCCCCTCAAATGAAAAAAAGCTACAAATATTTTGATATTTCAAGAAAAAGTTCACAGACTATAAGTATCTATTAACCAGGTTTGTGAAAATAAAAGTCATTAAGGGCAAGGTTGCTGCAAAGTCCACCTTACTACTTCCAAACTGTGTTATATTCTTTCTTTACCCAACTTACCTTTCTGTAAGGAAACACCTTCAAACATTTGCTTACTAACCTAAAGAATCTCCTACATTAGCCTGTTAAGGAACAACCCTACATTATTCCTGGCTCTGATTGCTCCCAAAGCCACATCACCTTCTCTCAAGCTTCATTTTAAAGCTCTGGAGCAGATGTTTTATATGCATAAAGTGCATGATATAGGTATTTGGACAGGCCACAGGGTGCCCTTGTCACAACCTGCTGCATGTTGAGGACTCAGAAGTTCCACAATGGCAGCATCCTGCTTTTGGGTGAGAAAGGAAGGTGGATAGGTAGTGGAGGAACAGAAGACAGCACAAATGTTACACGAAATACAGTGCAGACATGAGCACTGTAGTCCTTCAAAGCAAGGAGAGAGCCAGTGCCTGTCCCTGAGAAAAATAATCAAGCAGCAGCAGCAATGATGGCTCTAAAGCCACGTCGTTTATCTGCAGCCTACACTCACTGCCTCCACATGCAAACTGTAATCCTTTTCTCCAATCTGCCTCAACTCCACTGCACTCCACGCAGCACCTCTTTTCAGAGGAGTGTCTAAATTATCTAAGCACAGGAAAAAAAGAATGTTACTTTAAAGCAAGCCATGATCTGCCACAGCAAAGCGTGAGATGAGTAATTTGTTACTTCAAGTGCTAGGAGGTCTTTTTGTTTTTTTTTTTCCTGAGTGCCAAAAGTATTTGAAGTGGTAATGTGCATATAGAAATCTCAATTTACTTTGCTTCATCTTCATAGCCCACCAGCGTACTTATTCCTAATTCACAGTGAACCAAAAGTCTGATAAGGAAAAACAACACCTGCTCCAAATCTAATATCTAATGGAAATGTGTGAATGAGCACTTCCAAAGCTCAAGATCCATTTGGATCTTTAACTGAACTGCTTACAAACAGGAATTGGGTGAAAAATAATAGATGTCTGCATTTCAGGCATCCTAAAGTCCAAGTAGAAATATCTACCCCAGTTTTGGTTATCTGTAGCAGCAATTTCACAGCAACTGCCGGGTGTGCAATTGCCACTCTGCTCTCAGAGAATTAAACAGCAGAAGACTTCTCCAGAGACTTGTCACTTCTTACACGGGTTCAGCCTTATTTTCACTTCATTCCCAAACCCAGGGCAGCTGAAATCTGTCCCCATTCCCAAGCAGGTCCATCAGGCACACTACAGGAGGGCAGACCCCTCCTCCCAGTGCTGTAGCAGGACCATTGCTGTACCCATTGTGCCTCTGTCTGCCTCTGATTACAGGTATTTGTTCCTGGCAGGAATTCCTCTGCCATATGAGAGCCTCTGCTCCCCTCTGAGAAGAGTTTGGCTCAGCTGCCTCAAAAATCCCCAGTGGTGACATCTCCCTGTTGTTTTCTCCTCCCTCTCCCCATCCCCTCAGCCTCTCTCTGTGGGTACCACCAATAAGATGGCTCTGAAATGAACCTGCTAAGCACTCTCTAGTCTGTCAATAGGACTGCTGGCCAGCTTTGGTGGACATGTATCTTGTGCTCAAAAGCCTACAGCTGATCTCTGACCTCTGGGAAGCAAAAACTTGTCACTGTTATATGACATCTCCAATGGCATAAATCAGGTACTCCAAAATATTTACTTTTCTTTTAATGAGCTCCATGACAAACTATTTCTATAGCCTGAGCAACCACAAAACTTCATTTAAAAGAAAAATATGATTACAGCACTGAAACTGCATGCTTTTTGTCTAGATACTTCTATGTTACAACCACAGAACTAGAGGGTGAGAGGTGTCCATCTCCAGAGAGAAGTAAAGCTGCAGGTAGCATGATTTAAACAGCCAAGAAAACCAGGAAAAACTCTTCCAGTGTGTGAGTATTCTGAGACATCCTCTCTCAATGCAAAACAGGCACCACTTCCATGCTTGAGATCTGCCCATCCCTCCCTCCAGGATCAACCCTCAGCAATAACAACAGTTCATCTGCTGCTGCGAAGGTCAAGGGCTCCAGCCCTCTGGAGATTTGAGCTACTGGTTCCACAGAGTCTGCCAGCATCAAACCTGACACTTAGATTAGTAGTTACTCCCCAGACAGATCTAATTTCCCATTTCTTCAGTTTCTAGTGTCAAAATACACTTGCAGTACAATATGCAAACCTCCACTGACAGTATCTTTTCTCTCTCTTCAGTTGTGATGGGATATTTTTATAGGAAAAAGTTGTACTTTTATGTTAATGTATTATCATACTCATATACCCCTGAGCTCATGTTTTTGTTATACAGCATCAAAAATGGTAAAGCTGCATTGCACAGTTACCATCACATTATCAGCAGACAGAGAAATATTTTGGAAGTTAGCATGTAAGACAGATGTTCTGCATTACAAACACCAGAGAATGATCACTTTGATATGCAGTTCATGGATGGCTTCATCACAGCTCCATTTGGTGGCTTTCCTGGAGCCAATGCACTGCAGCACTATGTATCACCCTGGTAAGATTTGAATGAGCACAGAGACCTGCATGTTCCCCTCCTCAGAGGCCAGTGAAGAGTTAAAGCCAGGGGGTTTAACCACTTCCCATTCTGCATGACAAGATCACAGCAAACCTCTGTCTTTGCCTCTTCCACAGCCTTAATACATTAAAACTATTACTCACTTTTACTCATCATGGACAGGGTTTGCCTCATTTTTATCCTAAACCTAAACCAGCAATTTCTGCAATCCAGGTCCACCCTCACCAACCATGAAAGGCTCCTGCCACATCACACAAGAGCCACTCTCCCTTTGTTTTTGGATGCCAACATCTTAAAAGCCTTACAAAGTAGAAGGGGAAACACCTGAGTAATTTCATGTCCAGCTGCAAGGAATTTTTAACAGGGAAGGAGACAAAATGAAGCTTAAAGGGCAGGTATTAAATCTCATCAGTCCACTGTGTGCCAGGACTATTAAGAAAATTTGGAATTACAAGAGAGCTCTGCTTCAAAACCTACAGCCCTGCTTCTTCAAGGCTACTTAATTAGCTTGCAGACACACACTTGTATCATCCAGGATGCTTTTACACTCTTACACAGGCCCAAGCTGCAGGAGCAGGCTGCACACAGAAGCTGTTCTTGCACAGAACATGGTGGTGGAGAACAACTTGTCCTTGTCAGCTGCACTGGGGCAAATGGGCACCAGCTTTGTTCTATTAACTACATTTATGACATGGCTGTGCTGGTTCCTCTCCCCTCTCCAACTGTCTGTCAAAGGACAAGCCATCTCTGAACTCTGGGACTTTTCTGAGTTCCATTAATTCAGGGACAATTCTGCAGAAAAAGTCCACGTTTGGATGCAGTGCGCCTTGTAAGAGCGTCGAGAGAAGAAAAAGAAGCCACAGCAAAGCAGAGGCTCAGGCCACAGAAATGGCAAGAGGACATCAAATGCTGCTTTAAGTGCTGAAATATTTGTGCTTTGAAAGAAAAATACCTTCAGGAATTCCAGCAGGAGTCACCTCTATATAAAGGGATACTTATTATTCTCAATTAATGGCATTCTAATAGACACGTTTACATTCCTATGTGTCAGATTCAGCAGAATGCAAAACGACCAAAGGCCTCGTATTTTGCTCTGAAAACAGCCATAAAAGGATCTAAAGGTGACAAAAAAAGAAAAAAAAAAAGATAAAAATCCGCATTTTCTGGAAGACTAATGATGTCCTTTGGTTCCTTACAGTTCTGAAGCCTGGTTAGTACAGCAAGGCTTTCAAAATACAGATTTAAACCTGCAAACAGCAAAGCAAAATGCCACTACAGCTCCTCATGAAATTAGGTGACGACCACATTGAGAGGCAGTAATAGATCTTGATCACATCCTCCCATGGATTATTAGAGAAACCTAATGTGGCAGAACACTGCACAGTAGGTTTCTGGAAAAAATAATAGCTAGAAGTCTCAAAAAAATTCCCACTTTGCCAGCAAAATGTATATAATGTCACTGGATTTCAAACATCTTAAATAAAAAGGAGATAGAGAATGAACACCTTCATCTTGTAAGAAAAACCAACTTGTTTTGGGGGAAATCTAGAAATAAAAAGCCACTTCAGTGACATGTTGTAACTGAAGCATCAATAAATTCTTCCCACATACACACACACCCACAGCTTGCTGGTGGCACAGCACACACATGGCCAGGACTGACACACAAACGTTTGTCACTTTTGAGCCTCCCTGGAGCTAAGGAGAAAAAGACAACATTAACTCAACCACGAGAAGGTAAGGATCATCTTTTAAAAAAAGCCAAAGGAGTACAAATAAAAGTGCAGGTACTTAAGACCCAAAGGCACTGCACTGCCCAGCTTCAGGAGGCAACAGGTCATCTTTGTGATGTATGATCACACATACAACAACCATCAAACCCTTTTTCAGTCACCTCCAAATAATGGATGTATCTAGAAGAACAATTTTACTCATGTTCACTCTCCTTTCTCTGCTGGAAAGAGCTGCAGACTGTTTGCTTTTACCAAAAACTGAAACACTGGTTGGTTTTGTCGTAGGGTGGGTTTGTTGTGGGCATTCTTTGATATTTTGTGGTTGTATTTAAAGCTAAGAATAACCCATAAAAAATGAAACCTTCCCATCAAGTTACAGCGGACTTCAAATAAAACTGCCTAGCCACCAATTCAGCTATATAAATCTACATGTTGTGGCTATTCCCACCCAACTCCCTGATGCTAGACCTGTAAATAAATAATTCAGTGCTCAAGTAATAGCAGCTAAATATTAAAAGCACCCACAAAACCTATAGCTTTAACTGGAACCTTCCATGCCCACATTTGGTTTCTTGAGCAGGGTAGGAAATGCAATTTAGCACCGGGGGGGAAGTACAGGTGCTGAAAACAAATTCAGCAATGCCTCCTCAGCATTGAGGACCAGGGATTTGGGGGCTCTGCCACCACCTCCAGACTCACAGGACAAGCCCACCCTAAAATCCCTCGGGAAGAGCTGGGATGCCAGCAGCTCCCAGTTTGGAACCAGAAAAATCTCAGATTATAATTGCAGTTCTGCCACTGATTTTACATGTGAAAATCTCTGCATTGGTGCCTTCACTGGCAACAGGGAAACAGCAATGCCAGTTATTTCCAAAAGATTTCAAGTGTCTCCAGCACTGTGAAAATAAAGCACTAAGTTGCTTTCTAAGTGTGAATGTGCTGCCAGCTGCAAAAGATTTAACATAACAGACTACACTTACCTTGTCCTAAGATCCTGTATCAAAGGCCAGGTAGATTAAAGAGATTAAACTTTCTGGAGTATTTTAAAACTTCCATGAAGTTCCCACACGAGTTTATAATTTTTTTTTTCCGCAAGAAAACCTTTGGAAACTGTGAGGTGCTCTGGCAGATACAACGTAGATGTATCTCACCAGTAAAAAGGCAGTTTTCCCTCCTTCTAAATGATGGAAAGTCAATTTGCATCATAATTAAACCAAGGCCCTGTAACGTTACTTTTAGTTAAAACAGTAAACTATTATAATAAAAGTGTACCTGGGGAATATTTAGAGAAAGCACTAATGATTTCTTCCCCAGTGGTTAATAAATTCACTTCCAGATCAATTTGTTCATGATAGAAACTTGAGAGCATAAACAGTTACACAAGCACATTAGAGTGTGTCTTTCTCAGTATAAATGATTTATTACAATGATTAGCAGCACATAAACAATTTAAAATACAACTCTAATTAGCTTTTTGGAAGAAAAGGAGAAAAACCTTCCTGACTCCTTCTACACATTATGTTTTACTTTTCTAAGTGTGTACTTTTTAATTAAATCCAAATGTCACAATAAATTTAAAGTGTTTTATTACCACCCTGGCTAACTAAGCCATTCATGCAAACACCCATTATATTAAACCAGATGCAGGACTGAAAGTGGTTGAGGAGAGAGGAGAAAGCAAGGAGGGGGGAAGGCAATTACTTCTATATTTGACAAGAGATTTGTACAAATGTTTAAAGACAAGAAGATCTTTGGCAAGGTTTCTCTGTTTCATCCAGGGAGGCCAGCCAGCTAATTGCTCTTTAATACCTGTTTCCAAGTTGGAAAGCGTCGCACCACGTTCAACTTTCCCCATCCAAAGCACAAGGAGGGGACAGGAGCAGGGCAGGAAGAGCAGCCTGCATGGAACCTGGTGCAATTCACCAGAAACAGCCAAAGCAAACCCCACCTGCAGATATCTACACCCACTTCTACACCTGGGGAGAGCAGAGGGACAAAGACTTGTCCTTCCTAAAAGCCTTGAGACCTCTCCCACGGTGGCTGACAAGCAGCCCTTGCAGCTCATGGTGACCATCACTCATCTGTGGGGTGAAGGGCCACCTCCCCTTGGCAGGGTCTGGAGGGCAGGTGGATGTGGCTGCTCATCCCATCCATCCAAGCTGGTGCCACCAGCACCCTGAGAGACAGCAGCAGCACAGAGGGCATCTCCCTCTTACCTACAGGGAAAGGAGCTTAGAGGAGCTGGGGAGCTGTGAAGGAGGGAGGAAGAGGGAAACCCAGCTTTCAAATCTCCCAACCTCCCAAGCCTCAGGGCCACTCTGTTTTACTGCTTCCTCAGCAGCCTGGTCTAAACAGGACAGATTTAGCATAGTTCAACAAAAGCTACCCATTAAAGAAAGCAGCTGCGATTATTAAAATAGGTTAGAGAAAACGGGCACGGTGCAGATAGAGCTTTTGACCTCAGTGTGCAGCTCTCTCAAGAACATTTTAGCATAATTTATCTAAATTAAAAACCAAACACCGAATTCCAAAATGGCACAAAAAGATCGTTTAAAAAATGCGATTAAAAAAGCGGGTCAAGGGTCGGAAATTAGTAATTACTACTACAATTAACCAAAATCAGACAGAGACATATGAATTGTGCACATTACTGCAGTTCACGTCAGAAAGGCAAATGTGAGCAGAGCACAGAAGAAAAAGCCACGAGTTGCAGAACCATTGGTATAATTAACCTCTGCCACAGCAGAGGACCTGCTCTTGTAAGTTTGCTTCATTTGTTTCTAGAGAGAAGTGCTGCCAGCCCTACACCCAGCTATCACACCACGCTCTTCACCAGCCACCCAATTCCTTGGAAACCAATATTTTGATTTTCTCCCAGTCCAAGATCTTAGTGCATCTTCACCCTATTAGCAGTGTGTTTGCCCTTCACCTCCTATTTTAGCAGTTCTGAAAAAGATGAGAAAGGCCAACATCTGAACGTCCTGGTATTGAGAAGAGGTCATTTGCCAAAAATGCCACCTGCTAGAGTCCATATTGTTTGAGAGCAAAAGCCTATTGAGAGCTGCAAAGAACAAAACATAAAGGTTTTCTAAAACAGACTACTTAACACTGGATGGAGACAGAAATACTCTGTATGCAACTAACATCCTTCAGATGATTTTCCTTAGGTTTTGGGGAGATAAAAGATAATTTTACAATTAGCACTTTGTTCCCACTTCAATCTCAGAAGGGCTCTTTGTGAGCTTCCTTGGAACAACTCTGAAAGAGCTCAGTGGGAAAGAACAGACTGACTACTGTTTTGAACTATAACCAAAATGAACTATTCTCTAGGTCCTCCCTTGAAGCTATCATCTACTTTAGGTTAGATGAGGGAAATCTAGGTTCAAATCTTATTCAGGACCCAGTTTAATTTTGAGAGCTCAGAAGGCTCCACAAATCATTTTAAGTTAAAGTAATGAAAACAGGTGAACTTGAGAAGGTGGACAGGCACGAATGATCTCTTCCAAAATAGGGAAGAATCCATCTGTTCCCTTTTAAAGTGCATAAAAGTCTTTGTAGCAGTAATGAAAATTCAGGGATGTAAGTCATGGACATCATAGCAGTCTATTAGAGAGAGGACTGGGGCTGTATTACAGAATAACTGCGAGCTGCGGTGATTATATAAAAGGGATGCAGCAAAGGCAGCATAGCAGAGGGCAAGTCAAATGATTCAAGGACTCAAGAATCTCAGCTTTTCAGAAATGGAGGGAGAAATGAAGATTTCTATCTTTTGAAGAGGCAGGATGAGTACAGAGCCACTTGGATGTCTGAGAGAAGCTGTGAAGATGAAGGTACAAAGCAGAAAGGGCTCCTCAGATGCAGAAGGCAAATGGCTGCACCTCCAGGTTGGCACCACAGCTGGCACAGGGACAAACAGGCTCAGCCACAGCGCTTGGGAAGGTCTCTGCACTTCCTCTCTTCGTTCCACACACCAAACCATCCCCTTCAGCAGGAGCAAGACACAGCCTCCAGCCAAGCAAGAAATCTGCTACCACCCCACAGCAGAACTGCACATGAAGCCACCTTTTGAGGCCTCTGCATGGGGCTGTGGCACAAAGAGCAGAAATGCCACACTCCCCACCTTCCAGTTCTCTCACTGGATCTGGTTCCTGTGAGGGACCCTGAGCAAAACCAGCCAAACCTCATGAGACTCGTGAGAAGACTTAATATGAGACAATCAGTCATCATGTAAAACAAAGACAAATGTTGACAAACCCTGAAGTAGTTAGAAATACTCTTCTGTGTATATTCTAAAAATGGCAGGTTCCACATCCCCTCTGCTCAGTTCTTCTGACTTGGAGCCAGTAATACCAGAAACCCACAAAACTCCCAGCATGTCCTGGTTTAAACTCATGCATGCATGCCTTTCTCCTTGGTGACTACACTTACCTCCTCCAAAGCACAGAGATCCAGGCTGCTTCCACATTTCCAAAGATATTTATGTGCTTTGTTGCAAATATCTTTGCTAATATTTTTAAAATATCACCATGTTACGTGTATTTGGTTTGTGCATTGTTCCCACAGTGGTTTTCCCTATTTTAGAGGAAAAGCACATTACCATAGTACATAGTTTACAGCAGAGTAAATCAAGCAAGGGGAGAGGTGAGGATGACATTAAATTGCATATGATGCAAAAAGCACAGTCAGATTAGCATCTGATGCAATATAACACAAAATCTTACTCCCAAAGTAAACTGGAAACAGACTGACAGCCAGCACCCATGCTGATCTGCCCTTGGATCTAGTACTGAAGCAACAATCACATGAACTTATACGGGCTTTTTTGCAATTCAGCATGTAGCATTCACACCTGAGATCTGGAGCCCAGAATTTCATTCCACCAAAATGCTGCTATTTTGTGAAAGTTAATGCACTCTCATTGCACTCCTCAATCTTTTTCTTGATGCTTAATTCAAATATTCTAATTTACAAGCTATTTCTTACTCTTATCTAGGCATACACTGACCTACACAGCAAAGTACCAAAAAAATAAAAACATAAGCAGGATCAAGTCTTGTTGGATTTTTCTTCCCACATGATGTCTTAGTGATTTCTTCAGGAAATAGGAAGCACTTTCAGCATTTATTTCACGAAAATACTGCTCTTCAGCATCCACAGGATGTGCAAAACCTTTCCTTCACTGAGTAGGCATCTCTCCTGAACTCAAGGGTAAACATTTAAGTGGAAGGAGTGCTCTGAGAGCTGGCAGGGAAATGCTGAGTAAACACAGCCCTGCTATCAACACTACTCCTTTAATGACGAAATCATTCAGATGTTAAAGTTGCCTCAAGCGCTTGATCATGATATGCAGCGTGAGGAAAGTTCAAAATCAACTCCTCCTCCTGCATTCTCATACAACTTCAAACAGTAATAGGCACTTACCTGGCTTGCTTTACAGATCTTGCTTTGATAAGCAAAATTTTAACTAGGTTAATGCCATTTGAAGAGTATTCATTTAATTGAAACAGAATGAGAATGTCACACTGTTCACAGCTGGTACTGTAACAACTCTCATGACCCTCCCTCGTCGCAGGGACCGGCGTAATCATCTTCACAACTGACTTGTTCTGATAGAAACCTGAGCCAAGACCAAGAAATGTTTGCTTTCTTTGATTAAGCATTATGAAGGAGCATTCTTTGGAGAGTCAGTGCTGCAAGCTCACGAGCTGAATGAGAAGAGCACACATTGAGAAACCATAAGTACAGTTCAGGATTTGGCAAGGGCTTTGTCGAGCTCAAATTTTTATCTACCTGCTTGGGGTGGGTGTAGGGTGGGAAACAAGTCATCATTTGAGACTAAAACACTTGGAGCTTGTGCAGTGATGAGGAAGGAGCCAACCACACTGAGCAGAAAGAAGACAGGATGAAAGGAAGCAGATGCAAACAATGAGTATCCATGAAGTGTAGCACAGGAGCTACTGCAGCATGTCCACAGCTCCCTAAGGCACTGTTTGATTTGGTAAAAAGTTCACAGTGGCAAAAGATGGCAAAAATATTTGTCTCAAGAGGCAATCAGAGCTTTGTTTACTGTACAGAAAATGGATTCAATTGTGTACAGTGAAACATGCCACAACTAAACTGCAGTGACCACAAGGCAGCAGCCCCTCCAGCCTGGGAGTGCATGTGAAGTGAGGACATGACTGTCAACCTCTGGTGTTATTTTTAAGTCTTACAGATAGAAACTGTCTGACTTTATGGCTGGTCACCTTCAGGAGACATCAAAATCATTCTCTTTTCCTCCATTTTGGCTGATGTAGCTGTTGCCAACAGCTCACTGAGGATCCCACCAACATATTTTTCTTCTGAGAGTAACCACTGGCAAATCACAGCTCTGGATGTGAGCGTGGCCAAGTGCCCATGGGGAACACAGAAATTGCACTGGGCACAATTAAAGCTGAGCAGTACATTACTGCAGCATGGCCTCTCTGCTTGCTCTAACTCAGAGCCTGTCAGCATTTCCAGCATCCCTTCTTCCTGGATTTGTTACAACAGTTGCAAAACAAAAAAAAGCAAAAAACATCAAAAAAACCCCAAAACCACCAAGGTTTTAGTTTAGCCTGTGATATTGGCTTACAGCCACATCACACTCACCCCAAGGCAACCCAGAAGAATCCCTAAGAAATTGCTGAGGGAAATTTGATCTCTTTAAGGCACGTGCACCAACCCTTGGGATTGTTCATTTGGGATGATGATGCACTGATGTCTCTATCAAACCCCAAGAAGGGTCTCAGTACTGTGACTGTCACCAGGAAGCTCTTCAGCATATGAAACAGACATCACAGGAAATCAGGAATCCCCACCTTCAGCAAGATGCTTGCTGACTTACAGCAGCTGGCCCTATGTCCTGGATGAAGTTTTAATGCTGGTGGGGCACCTTCCCTGGATGCTCCATCATTTTGAGGAGCCACTGGCTTGGTGAGGAGGCTGACAGGTCAGGAGCACACCTCAGCCCAGTCCATTTTCTTTTCATAAGGTGCTCAGCAGAACTTCCACAGGACAGGCTGTGCTGCAACAGGAGCAGCAGCAGTGCCTGCTTTGGTCCAGACCCTGATGGGGCAGGAATACCCCAGTCTGCAGCCTGGCACTGCTTCCCACTGAGCCCATCACTGTGTGAGGCAGCTGCGTTGAGCAGGACCTTTTTAAAAGCTACTCCAAGGCTAGCAACTGCAAGTGTGACACCACAAACCCCAGAGCCTTGTGTGAGTCAGCACCATTCATGTCAGTCCCACATCAATTCACAATACCTTTGAACACTGATGCTCACATGAAACCAGGTTAAAAATCTTCAATTCCTGAAAAAGGAGCAGTGATAATGCTGCACCAAGCTAATTTTATTTGGTCTGGGGTTTATTTTTCCCATTCAAAAGAGCACTCTGCTGCCATTTCCACTACAAGCAATCCCATCTCATTATGGTCAAGCCCACGGGGTAGACTGTGCATAGGGGAAGAGAAGGAAAGATTCTGTGATACTTAGGAGCTGCCCTTGCTGAAGAGCAGCTGCAGCAGTCAGTATCCCAAGCATGCCACCACAAGAATTATGTTTCTCTCCCATCCTCCCCAAAGTATTTAATTCAGGGCAGAAGGGGTAGAACGTGTTCACCTTTGAGCTCCCATGCCACAAGCAAGCATATTCATTCAGCTTCCCTATTTAACTAAATGGAGTTCACACATGCTGCAGGATAAAGTTACCTCTTGCCATCTGAAAGCAGTCCAATCAATGCTGTACACAGAGAGTAGCATTTGAATCAGCCTTAAGTTAATTCTTAGTCGTCGAAACTGTGACAGCATGCTGACCCTTTCAAGTCAACTGGGAGCAGGCAATCTTTGCAGAAGATCCTCAGGCCTTTAATCAGATTCTCAGTGGGTTTTAAAGAGATACTACAGCATCAGTTTGTAAACATCTCTCTAGTGAAAATAAAGATTACTTCTGACCTAGCCAATTACTCAGTCCCAGAAGATATATCCTAGAGTTATAATTGAACGAACCATAGGGAAAGAAAATACACTTTAGGTAGGGGGTAGCAAACCCAAATCCCAACATAGGATGCAGGCAGCACTGTATCCCACAAAAAGATCAGATACAGAGTGCAATGATTATAAAAAAAGTCTATTAAATCATCTAGTCCTTTTTCCTTCCATGGCAAGATTGCTCTCTTGAGCACAGAGCCCTACTAAGACGATCGCAAATTATCAGCAGAAGCTCTTCCTGAAAAGCAACTGTGATGGGGAAAGACCAGATCATTATTTTGAGGAGATCCATAATGTGAGGTATTTGTTTACCACATCACAGAGAATCTAGGGTGAGATGGCAGCTCCTGGTAGCATGGATTTGCTGTAATACGAGTAAGGAATGAGAAAGAAAATGCTGAAGAAAGAAAACAGAGGATCTGTGCTCAGCACCGAGACTGTCAGAGATATTAAACAGTCTCTTGTTGCATTACTTTAAAACTGTGCTTGAGCATGAGGAGCCACTGCACTCCATTGTGGAGAGATATAATTACTGATTAAAAAAAAAAAAAA
>VXBI01009510.1:74385-91310 GCA_013397375.1 Toxostoma redivivum
AAAAAGAGAAGTTATTTATTCTGGAGCTATTACAGACTAATATGTAACAGACATCATCTGATGGGCTGTAAAGGCTCCAAGGGCCATTACAGCCTCACAGGTCAGGACCTAGCTGAAGGTTTTAAAGTTTGTGGATCACTCAGCTCTTAAGCTGAACAGCACAGGCAACACCTGCACACAGAAAAGCTAGGGGAGACTTCTGGGAGCAGCAGCTGCTTATGCGTTTTCACACTCAGATCAAACCAAATCACATCACTGAACAGAAGTTCAGAACCTGCAGACATGGCTTTTGCCATTCTCATCAAGGAGTTCACCCGTAAGATTGTAGCTTGTGCCTTTTTACTTACTTATTTATTTATTTTTAAAGAGAGCACTGAGGAAGAAAATGACACTATAACCTCCATGTTTCCCCATCAGGGCCCCCCTTCTATTTTACTTTCACAGAAAACTCAAATTGCCAGCCAAGTGACAGGTTTATAAAATTTTAATAGGGAAGAAAAAGGTAACCTCAGGCAGGATCTTACGTGCAGACTTTCGCCATAAATGAATGTTCATGAAAATACAGGGATTTTATGGAAACATTGACAGAGCTTCACAGGCTGTGACATAAATGCCTCAACATGGACTGATGAGAAGGACTAGTGAGTTCCAGCCCCTGCAGCCAGAGGCTATTGCACCATCCCTTTCTCTAATCCAAGCAAGTCAGCTTCACGCCTCCACTACCCTCTGAGGAAAGTGGATCTGGAGACCAGAAGCCCAGAAGCTTTTAAATTGCTAGCCTAGAAACATTCTTAGCCATTTCCAACCACTTGTTCTAATATTTTGGGGTAAAAACTCCACTTCTCTTTCCTCCCTGGTGTTTCCCCTCTCAGAGTGCTTATCCAGTCAGCCTTCATTTGGCAAAGGCAGATGAGTTGAAGCACAGACTGTTCTTCATGAGCATCCTCTCTGCCCCTACTTCCACACTGATTTACTGTCTCTTAGCTTGAGGGATCTGCAACTTACTCATAGCAGACAAGGTCTTAGGCACTTACCAGTGCCTCTTTCCAGCATTATTAACAGGAATCATTATTAGCAGTTTCTTGTTCAATTCATTTCAGGATTGCATTTGCCTTTTACCAGCTACTTCACACCTCTGTCCTTTTGAGGTCAACCACCATCTGTCCAAGCCACCCTTTTTCCTCCTCTTCTGCTCTTTCCAGCTGGTGGCAATTCCTGCTTGTAGATGTTCCAATGATCTCCAAAGAGATCAGCTGGGGTTCCCGGGCTCCTTTTCTTACTGTTGTGAGCTTCATACAGGAATTAAACCAAGAGGCAACAGCACAAGGCTTCAGTCCCATCTGTTACTTGCACCACAAAACCTAACAGTGGTGGTTTTATACCATCAGGAAATCAGTCCTTAGTGCTCACAGAGTAGGCATCCCACTCTCTGTACTAAAAGGTCATCTGAATGACTCCTGTTAGGAAGCAGAATTCATGGTTTTGGTTTCAGGATCTACAATACCGCTTCTGAAGACAGTGATGCTCGAGGTTCATTTCCCCTCTTCTCTCAGGTTCGGAATAAAAGCATTATTTCTCATTCACAAAAAAAAGAAAGAGATGCCACAGGGAACAGCCACATCCTGTTTAGACTGTCATTTCTTAAAGCAGCAGCAATCTCAGAGCAGTGCTCCATAGCTGAGGTAACAGAATCAGAACGGTTGGGAAAATCTTATATAACGATCCTGCACAGAGCTAAAGGAGTTTGTTAGGTTTTGCCAGCCACTGAGTGTGTACAAGCACTTCTGGAAGTCAAAATTCTGCCTCTAGAAAACTTGAAGCTTCTCAATTGCAAGGGAAATATGGGTAGCCAGGAGTGGCACCTGTGCCATAGATAAAACCAGTGGTTCTTTCAAGTGTGACAGAGACCCAAAGTGGCCAAGACCCAGCTCCACCCAAAAGCTCCTCCTGATCTCTTCAGAATTTAATTGGCACACAATTCTTTTTAGCACACACACAAGGCAGATTAAAGAAAAGCCCAAACAGTGTGCAGGGTGGAAGCACCATTACATGGTATTAAAATGTCAGAAGCTTGAGCTCTGTGTTGGCTTAGTCATGAGTTACCAACAACCACTGATGGCAGACATAAAGCTTCCCTTAAATTATTAAGCATAAAACAGCAGACTGTAATATTTTGCTAAACCAAAGTACAGACACAGACAAAGATGTCATTTCAATATTTGAAACCAGCAAGTTTAATTTAAAATAAGAGCAAACCAATAAGCTCAGAAAATAGCAATGTGTGAGAGGAAAATTACACTGCTAGAGAAAAAAGTGGAAGGACTTAAGAAATTTATAAAAGTAATCTCCAAGTGGAAATTAGAAATCAACCCCTAGAAACAGAATAACACAAAAGAAATATTACTGTCCACTTTCTAAATCAATATAACACTGCTACACGACAGAATTACCATGGTAACTCAAGTAAAAAGAATAAAGCAATTCTTATTATTTCAAAATAAAATCACAGCCTGAAGCCCAGCTTTTATTACAACTGCTGATAGATCGCTGGCTTGTATTTATCTGAAATATTGCTTTTCAATCAGCTATTTTATGAATGTACAAATTTCACTGAGCAGCCCACTTAGACCAAATGCTCAAAACCTGCCCCCCAAAAAAGCTAGTCAAGGAATCGATTACATATATGCATACTTTTTTTTTTTTTAAGGGAGCATTACTCTATATATTCTTTTCCCACTCTATCCAAGTTAAAGAGAGATAAGGAAATGAACGAGAGTAAGTTAAAACCTTGTTTAGGCTGACTTCTTTAAATTCCAGCTTAGATTCTCTGGAAAAAAAAAAACAACAACAAAAAATGAAAATAAAAATAAAAGCAAGAGAACAACAGTAATAAGAAAGAACAAAGAGGAATATCAGCATCCCCTAAACAGTGCAGGACTGCACAAGGACAGGGACTGCGCGTTCATCAGGGGGTGTGCACAAACACACACATGAGAGGAGGCACATCTGTTCCCTCCTGATCAAAGGCACGGAGAAAAAACACTGTCTACATACAAAGTTGCTCAAGGACGTTTTGACTTGCCCTGCTGGGTACTTCAGACTTTTCAAACATTGTTTGTACAGCTTGCAAAGTGCATCAAGCTCAGGATACTTGTCTGCGTTTCAAGCCCGCTGAAGGCGCAGCTCAGCCGAGCTCCCCCACGCCCCCACTGCTGGTGCCACCTTTTAAACACATTAGTGAGAGGGGAAAACCAGCGGGTCACCTTCTGCTCTGCTCCCCCAGACGTTCAAAAGAGCATCGATCGGCACCTGAAAGCAGCAGTGGGGCTCAAAAATAACAGAGGCTCCTCCTCTGCCCCTGCCCCTCCTGCAGCAAACACCTGCAGCATCCCGGTACCCAGGGATGGGGCAGAGCTCCTGGGGCTTGGAGCAAACCCATGGACAACCAACACAACCGCTGGCTGTCTACCAAAAAAAAAAGTCACTGAGGAATGCCTGTAGACATGACAGGATGTTTTTTCTGTTCTCCCACAAAATGGAAGAGGGGGACCAGACTGACACTCACAGGAGCAGGAGGGGAATGTGACCAATGTTCATAATTATGGCAGGAAGATAGGCTAGTGAAAGCTTTTCTTCAGCAATTTGCAGTTGCTTGGACTGGACCTCAGGGATAAAAAACCCCAAAATTAAAATTGCCAATTGAGAGGGGATCAATAAAACTGCCCCCGAAACAGTTAAGGAGAGCAATTGCTTCAATAGCACTCTGTCCTTCCCAGGAGATCCAGAAGTTATTTCTCCCTTCTTCTGCAGAGGTCTGACCTCCTAACCCAGCACGGGACAACAGGCAAGGTGGGACCCAGGCCCAGCAGAGACAAAGTAGAGAGGAACAAACCAGGGGCAGCTAAAACACAAAAATTTACCCATGCCTCATGGGGGTAAGGCACATCCCCCAGATATCCAGGCCTGAGCTCCAGGGGATGATCACTTGGGGTGCACAAATTCCTCAGTACTGGCAAACTGCTTTGAGGATTAAAAGCAGCAGTGATATGCCAAGTATCATAGCTGGAAGTAAAGACAAATGCTGCAACGAGAGCAATAAGCCACCTGCCAGCTGTCTTTTATATTAAAATATTTCAGTGTTCTTAGAGCTGCTTAATTTCCCATCTTGCTCCGAGTCCAGAGGAACTTTGTGGGCTGCTAGCTTTGCCATGCAGCAGTGACATTGCTCATTGACATTGCTCATTATTTTCAAAATAGATTTAGAAGCTGTGATCACACAGCTCAATCTAAAAGTATGTGCTGTTTTTTAGTATAATGTGGTCCTTTGCTGTCTACTGCAAATGGGTTTAAAAGCAGTGGTGGAAACAATGTGTGCTTAATCTGAATGTGGACTGCAGAGATGTTGCACACTCAAATATCCTGTTTTATGTGGTATCTGGTTGTATTTTGAAACACTTTTTAGAGACTGGGAGCCAGCTGAGGTCACAAACAATCACATACAGATTAGGAAAGGGAAAGGAGCTGGGGGGAGCAATGGGGAGCCCACTCTGGCACACTGAAATAGGACACTCTAAATATCACTTAGTATTTCTTTAAAAGAAAAACTAGCCGAAATAGTAAGCTTCAGAGAAACAATAAATGCAGAGGTGGTTTAAAGAGTTTTTATTCAAATAAAGTCTTGCCCCAGGAGATGGAAGCAGAGTCTTGAAATACAGAGATAGGATGTGCTAAAAGCATCAATGTGACACTTTTTGGGGGAAAAAAAAGGGGGGAAAATACCTTCGTTGTTATACATGACAAAATAGCAACTAAATGTTTGCTTTGATCCCAGCGCATAAAGGGTGAAGCTTTTAGGCAAGGAGCGGCAGGTGATCTCAGCTCTTCTGCAAGTCCTAATGCTCCTAAAAGCCACTCTTCCAGTTTCTGTAATTGGGCATCAGTAGTTAATGTAGTATTGACTGCATTACATGCTCCTGTGCATCCTCTCACTAATGCCAATTGCATCACCTTGTACATTTACCATATTGCTTAGCCAATAGCTGTTAAAAGCAATCCAAATCATGAATCATATAGGAAACTTTTAGCAAGACACGACATCCAAAGGAGACAATTTACAGTTGAGTTAATCTGGGTACATTAGCGAGACATGGATTCAGGAAGACAGACCAATTTATGTTACTTTGGTTTTACCCTTTATTGCTTTGTATAGGCAAATGAATGGAAGGGCATGGAGTGAAAACAGATATAAAGGAGTCCTCTTCAAAACAGATCTCCATTCTGTGCAGACAGGTCAAAGGGTTTGAGACTGATGCTTATTTAGGCTTTCATAACCGTAACAGGGTACTTACAGAAATCATTTTCCACAAAGGAGTATAAGGATAAATATATAATGGATCCTGAATAATGTTCAGTACCCACCCTCACTGCAAGTACATTAATGCAGAGACCTGGCTGCTCAATATTATCTAAGGTATGGCCTGTCCAGGAGTCACCTGCCACCAGGAATGCCAGAAGAGGCTTCACACAAGGTCCCAGGCAGGTCTGCTCATGAGCTCAAGGCAGGAGGTGCTTTGGAAAAGACACCAAGGCTCACCATCTCAAGCCAGTCCTCTGCCCTAACATCTCTACCACATCACTTGTGAACACACACAGGAAGTCCAGTCTTCTCCTCCCCACCTGTCTCTTCCCTCCTGGAAGAGATTGCATCTTTTTGAAACGTATACCCACTTCTCTGGAACAGAAGGAAAGGATACAAGCGATGAAGAGATATTGCTTAACCCACTTCAGCTGCAAAGACAGAGCCAACCAGGAGAGAAATTAGGAGCGAGTTTCCTCTGAAAAAGTTCATTTTATAGAACAATTTCACACTGGATGCTTGACCAAAAGATGCATAGCAAATCGACCTAGCCCCTTTCTGCTGTTCTGATCAAGCTCAGTAGCATCAGTAAAATAGAGATGGGGGAAAAAAAAAAAAAATAGGACAGCTAGGAAGTGTGCTGTTGCCTCAGCTTTTATGGGTAGTGAGTAATTTGCAGTATTTGTGGAGGGGAAAAAAAGTGGTAAAGGAAATCTAGGGGAAATAATGGCTCATCAGCCAAAAACTTTACAAAAGAAAAACTGAACTGCATCCTTAAATATTGGATTCCAAAATACTGGAAACTCTGGTGCTCTAGGCCTAGTTTAAAAAAAGATCATGATTCCCCTTTGAAAAGCTTCCAGAAGTCCCTTCGAAAGAGTTGCACATGCAGGGAAAATGCCAAAACAAAACATTTTCACTAGCTGATCAATTTAAACAGCTGTGGTAAAGCTGCAGCCACTGGCACCATCATTAACAATTTAAAGCATGGCTGCTTTTGTCTTCCTTCCCAGTTACATTCTCATTATGCCTTTTTATTTATTAGAAACACAGTCCTCCGGAATACATTTCTATATCTCAGATCCATAATAAACCAAGTAGGAACATCCCTGGCTTCTACTCAAATGGATGTTGGCGAGAGGGTTAATTGTTTAATTCTGGTCCAAGTTCTCTGCAGTTCAGTCATGAATATGCAACAATCATCCACTTTTTCTTTAAGAGAAACTAGGACTGTTGATATCAATAGTTTAAAAAGAACACAAATAATGCTTTCACTGCCCAAGTCACCCTTTCAGAGTTTGATTAGCACGCAAGGAACTCTAAACATTGGCGTAAATGATTTGAAAATGTTCAATGAAACTTAAAAACCCTCTAAATTTGGACAAGAGCATCCATTATCTGCTTTGATATGGAATATAAGTAGAAAGTAGTTTGCAAGAACATTCACCAGAGAGTTGAGCATCTGTTTGCATGGATAGCACCCCACGTCGAGCTTGGGAGTCATCCCATTGGAGGACAGAGAAAACACACACAGAGAACTAAAAAAAAAGTAGCTGTGGTGAATTCTTCTCAGATAGGTTTAATTATGTTAATCTAATAGTGAGCAACGTCCGTTTTAAAACGCCCTTCCCTCCACCCCCAAGTCTTCAGTGAATAGGAGCTACATTCACTGAATAAATCATTCCCTGGCAACAGTTACGCACATTATTGAAGTTGGGGGCAGTGATTTCTATACGGTTTAAAACAATGTCTATGTATTCTAAATGATGACAATTCTGTCCAATTTTTAAAAGATATAGACCCATTAGAGTTTTATAGTTCAGCATTTAGCAGCATCTGCAGTGCCTTCTTTATTTTTATACTGCAATGCTTAATGCTTGATACCATTCTTCTGATTTTGAATTGATTTCAAGTAAAATACCTTATTTGCCATAAACTTTCATATTCTTTACCTAAGTAGGACTCCTCGCAGATGCAATCAGTCATAATGCTAAAAGAACAGTTTGCCTTTAGCAGAAATGTAATAGTTCATGCTAATGACAGCGAAGCAAAACTTTGACAGCAAGCACATTTCCAGAGAATAAAACCATCTCTAAACACAATGCCTGAAAACCTTATGAAAGCCTCCAAATGAAATCAATTAATCCTCCAACCATGATAAATTTCTTAACCATTTAAGAAACGTATTTCAGACTCTGCTGTGACCCTTTATCACCAGACCTAATGGATTACTTTATTAATAATGCACTGCTCTTAAAAGGAATTTTTCCGAAGATTCTACCATAAGAGAGCATTTTTGGAATGGCTATGACAAACAGGCTGACATGTTCACATTGTATTTATTAAAGATAATAAAATTTAACACTAACTCCAAAGAAGACAAATTATGTTCTGCTGCCAGGGTATCAAGTATACTTTGTACTGCATTAAACCAAAATTAGAGCAAACTGATTTCCAAGAACAAGCTGCTTCCTTTGCCCTATTACCCAAGCTGAAAAATGTCCTTACACTGTTTCAACGCTTGTTATGTCAACCAGGCAATTATCACGTGTCAACAGCATCCAGGGATGAAGTATGATGACATCCTAGCCAGATCCTTCAGCAATCTACTCTGAATAAACACTAGGAAGTATTTGATCACTTACTATACTCTTATACAAAGCAGTTTGCTCCTCTTAGGCCTGCCACCTCCTTTCACTCTTCTTCTCATAGGATGAGATTTCTTTAAATTGATATCTACGTTATCAGTGCTCCAACTTCTGAATAGGTTTAGGCAATTACTTTTCTACCCCGTGGTTCTGCCATGCTTCCATATTTGCCACTTCAGGGGCAGAGGGATCTCCAGGAAGAACTACCTCTAGCTCCACAGTTGGTCAGCTTTGGAGAAACAGTCCAAATTTTTTTTTGATCCTTTATGGCCAAACCAAGTCTCATGTTCTGCTGCCGAATGTGCTAAGATTTTATTTAGACTACTTCTTTGACAACTTTTTATTTCCTCTTCATGAATATATTAATCCATTGCTGCAGCTTCTGAGTCACAAAAGGACACTGCTTCATGAACTAAAGCCAGACAAAACCTCCAAAATCACACCAAAACCCTATGTGTCAAGATCAAGCCCTCAAAAAACCAACAGGTAACTCAGCTAAAGAGGACAAAAATAAGATCTTTGGTGACCTTTATCAGTCATTTTTTAAGTAAGGTGATGTCTGGGAAGATGTGGAGGCATTCTTCATACATGGTAAGCTAGACACCACAATGGACCACAGAAAAGATCCAAGGTAAAGTGGCACAGGAGATAAAAAGGAAAGAGAGCTTCAGGAACAGAAAAGTTAAATTCCATGTCGTGGGAGGAAAAGCCACTATACCATCTCCTTGTCTCCGTCTTCAGCATGACCCCTCAATAGGTACACCTGAGAAAGGTACTCAAAGGAAAACAAAAGATACCAGCAGCATGCAGAACAGCTCCTCTTCCTACGTGGCACAATCTGTACCTGCTGTATTTTAGTGTGCATGAAGATTTTTACCCACAGAACAGGGTTGCTTGGAGCAGTGTTGCTGAGATAGGTGTCTCTCCATATCCGTCCACCTATCTACAGTACCTCCATATGGCAGCTGGCATGCTCCCTTGTGAAGCCAGCCCACAGCCCTGCTGTCCTGGCCAGGGCACTGTGGCACAATTCCTGTCACTGACATTACACAATCCACGTCTCTGCTTTTCTAATTCCAAATGCTGCGGTTTTTACCTTCTATGTGGGGCAAGATGGGCTCTCACACAACAGGGAACTCAACTGCTGCACTAACCCAGTTTCAAATTACCTAATATTCATTGCCCTCAATACCTCCCATCAACCTAAGACCCATTCTCCAACCCCAATGCACACAACCACTCAGCATCCATATTTTTCTTTTCCTTTTTAAAGAAACTATGAAATTTTCTTTCTATATAAAACCAAGGTACATGTTTAATGGAGTCCTCTGATGTGTTATTTACTCAGCCTACTCTTGAGATCTGTTTAATCAGAGTTCTGCTCAAAAACACAAAGGACCCGTGATTTGGGGTGCTCCTGTCTATGCAAACATCAGGATGAACACACAGCTGATCAGTGTTTTTATAAGTGCACACACACTCCACAATTTGGTTGAAGGATGCCATGTCTGGTTAACACAGCACAAGTTAGCTGAAAAGGAAACTTTCACCCCCCCACACACATAACAAAGAGCTGTGATTTCTATTAGTGCATTTCATACCATACATGCTGATTACCAGGCTGTGCTTCATTGTTAGCAGAGATTACAGCTGGGATAAGCTGCAGCTTTTTCCTAATTGCTATTATGATGACTGAATTTTTGTTTTGTGTCAAGCATTATTCACACATTATACTTCAAAATTTGATCCCTCTATGATGCATTATTGATTCCATGCAGGCAATCATACTGCCAATGTGAAGAATTAATTTGGGCTATTCTACTTGATTTGCATTGCTCCATCATAGGAGAACATAGTTCTGTAGGGAGGCACAAATTGAAAAGGGAGATTTAACAAAATACAGAAAATACTGCTGCCCTTTAAAAGAGATGAATCCTAAGGAGGGGAAAAACCCCCCCCAAAAAAACCCAAACCCAGCACAACACGTGTGGTCCAGAAAGAAATAAGGTCAGTCAGCCAAATTCATCTTAGTCAAAGGAAGGTTACAAGAGTAGCCTTATGCCTCTAATAAAGTAAACTAGCTTGCTTCAACTTATATTGCCAAAGAAAACAACTGAACACCTCTGAGAGTGACACTGCTTCAAAGCCTTTGAAACCCTGTTAGCTTCATTTGTTTTCCCAGCATAAGCAATACTCAAGCACTTAGCGTGTCTTTTATCCACAGGCCAGTCAACTGCAAAGCTGATCTAGAAGATGTGTAACAGATGCTCCACATCTACTTTTTTTTTTTTAAGTTCTACTGTGTTAACAAAGGAACTTACGAGATCTTAACAGAAATAAAGCCCATGATTTATTTATTTCCCCCCCACAAATAAGATTATTTCACGGTTTTGGGATGCCAACTTAATTAGCACGGAATAAATTCAGAGGGCATGACAACTTACACAGAGACTTTTATCTCACATTGGTCAACTCTTAGTCCAAAATCTGATTGAATCTGCATACAAGGGGGCACTGATAATGATGCATTTCTGCTCAGTCTCATATTTTAGCATCAAATCTTTGTGAAAAGTCCACATTTTTTCATTGTCTCCAACGCTTCATGAAACAAAATCTCACATGCCACCCCAGAAACTAGATTCAAACTCTACATGCGTGAATATGCCAGAGTGAGTATTTTAGAAATCAAACTTATAATGAGATAAGACCTCAAAATGCTAGGTTGAAAATACTCCCTTTTTTTGGGAGGCAAGGAGAGAGGGAAGAGAAACTTTAGTAGAAGACTTCTAGTCTTTCAGTAGTCAGTATTCTCCAGTTCAGTACTAATTCAGTTATAAAATACTACAAGACAGATATGGGTTGTGGAGTAAAAATCATATAATTACAACTTAATAGCACTGAGCAGCTTTCAGTACTAGTCACAAAACATGGTTAGCATGACCCCAACACAGGAAAGTAAGTGACTTTGAATTACAAGTTATTTTTCTCATAAATATTTTAAAAAGCAATACATATATTCAACTAAAATCAATGCTACTGCCAAAATACCCAACTTCCAATTTCTCCAAGCTCTTTTGCTCCCTGTGAAAAGCTGTTTTCTGTCTACAGTCTTACAAATATTCAGTAATTTCTCTTACTTTCAAATGGCAACAGCCTGTAACTTTTTTTTTTCTCTTTAAACACTTAAAGAGGCTTCTGAAATAAATTTTAAAAGATCAGGGAAATCCATTCCACGGCCCACTTCATCCATTTACACAGGTGGAATGAAATAAGGAGATAATAGGTAGAATTAGAAGTTAAGATGCAGTTCCTGATTTGCATGCACAAAGTGCCACCAAGGTGGAGGTCCTTAGCAAGAGGCAGTGCCATGGATGGAAGTCCATGTGGATGGCTTCTGCTCTGCCTCAGTTTTAATACTTGCTCTCAGTGTACTATGAGGGAAGACCTAAGCCACAAAGCAGCCTTAGCAAAAAAAAACCAAAACAACACAACACTCATTAAAAAGTTGTGATTGGACTTACCACCTTTGTCCCAGAAACTACTGATGATGACTGAGCAGTTAAGTTGCACACCGTGGCAGGACACGTGCAAAAAACAGCATCAGGTCATTCAGGCTACTAACTAACATTATCTGATATTCCTCACATCAGTTTGTTCCCCTTAAGCATCCTTGATAAGGACTAGTCAGCTTAAAAAAATAAGCATACGTGAAGTCCTAAAATCAGTCAAGCCCTCCTTCAGCTTCATTCATGAAATTACATCCCAAATGAACCTGCACTTCTGCTATTAAAAGAAGGCAGTAAATCCCTAGAATAAACCAATGCTTTTTTTTTTTGCCACAGAGACTTATTAGCTTATTGTCATTATGTTTATAGCTATGAAGAAAAGCTGTGAGAAATACATATTAAAGGAGCACATTAAAGAGACCTAAATGGCATGCAAATGAAAGGGAAAGAAAAATCTCAAAATTAGATTTACAATAAAAGCTGTTAAAACTAACAGGCTAAAATGGATATGTTAGAATAACTTGGAGAAAGAAAAATCTACTTAAGTGTTTAAAAAAAAATCAAGCTGTTTCTGCTGCATCCTTCAGCACACAGAGTCTGGAGTAAACCCTTCTTGGCTGTCCGATCATGTCAGAGATGAGGTATAAAAATAAAGAGCAAGCTTTTACCTACACAAGAGAAAAACATCAGCAGCTCAGAGCAGAACACTCTGAAATGCACGGCGCACATCTGTTTCAAAACTACTTATTTCTACATCAGCAGCACACAGAAGACAGCGAGCACAGGCTTACACAATCTCAGCCCACCTACCGTCCTCCTTGTCCAGCACCATCATCTCCGCAATCAAGAAAAGTCCGGGCACAGATGTTTCTTCTCCAGCAGCCTCCGCTCAGGGGAGAGGAGAGCAAGTCTCTGGGAACACAAATGAGCTACGGTACAGCTGATCGTCCTTTAGCAGCAAGTGAGCTCTAATTACCCAGTTGTCCAGCTTTTAACCTAGATTGCACTCAGTTAGAATTACACTCAGAAATAAAGCACTTTGCAGATACAAAAGCAGTCTCACCTACTTTGGTGCCTCAGAATTGCAAGGAACTAAAACTGCAATTTAGAAAGAAGGGGGATCAGAGCTGTTTCTTTGGTTCTCACCTTCTAAATGGCTCAATTTACACAGTATAATCTATTCTAATGTAATTGCCTTTGATAGCTCATAACCCCGGCTGTTGCAACTACACAGCTTTCAGCCTTATAAAGTGTTTTCCCTTTGGATTTAAGCTGAATCCAAATCCGAAATTATATTCAGAGAGGCTAGAATACCTAAGCCCGACTAGTGCTGCCTCTGCCTCTCAATTGGCGAGCCTTGCACACTTGCGATGAATAAATGCACGCGTTCCTTTCCCAGGGCCCCCTCTCGTGCTCCTGCCGGGATTTCCTGGCGGATCGCCGCTCCTTCCCGGCTCAGCAGCACCACCTGCAGCCCGCCCGGCCCCCGCCCAGGTGCCGCCGGCCGCGGGGCCACCTGCGCCGCCGCCTTTGTGCTCGTCGGCGGGGGATGCTCGGGGGATGCTCCCTGCCAGCGCCGATCGTGCCACGCAGCAGCTCGGGCAGGTCACAGGCTCGCAACTCTGCGCAGCCGATGCCGGCTTACACTCCCAGCTACGTTTCGCACATCTCTGGTGACCTAAAAACTTGATACTGATTTTTTGCGCAAAGATTTTGGGTTTGTTTTCGCGTGTCGGTGTTAGTTTCGGGGTGTGCTCCGCAGAACGCAGCTCCGTTTTCACTAGGTCAATATTACAATGAATTTAGCTAATCAAAGGCGATACAAACCCTTAACAGGTTTGCTCCACTTCTCAGAAATGCCATCAAATATAAAGTGACAAGTTGTGGGCCCACATCTTTTATCCTTCATCCCACAACTCTCATTCCTTTTCCAGACAAGTCATCGTTTGTTGTCTCCAATGGCTCTGGCAAGGATTGCGGGATCAGACACTTCGCTACCAAGATCAACAGCACCGTTTCACTCATCCCAGTCTTTTAATCTGAGAAAACATTTCATTTCTGCTTTAATGATACTTCTTCCTCCCCTTTACAACTGATACAACGGTACTCTAAAGAGCATGATAGCGGGCTCAAGTTATATATCCTTAATACCCATTTTTAATTAGATTCCTTATCCCCAGCTGAAGTGGCTTTTCCTTCCCCCTTCATTCACAATACTTAATCCTAACAGTCCTTGAGAATATTTGATGTTAAGTGTATCGTTTTACATTGAACTGTTTTCATCTAGTGCTTCCAACAACTCCTGTTTCCTAGTGATACTAGTTTGCAAGTGTTGAATATGTATTTCATCGTAAGAGTGCAACCACCATAAATAATCACTTTCTTTTAGGAAGTGTCACAAGCTAAAAAGGAGGAGGACTTTATCCCAAAGATTAAAGTCTAATAGTTAAAAGCATCCACGCAAAAACTAACAAAACCACAGCCTTTTCTAGATTTGAGGCACTTTAGCACTTTCAATATACTATTGGCTTCCATCAGAAAATGGTGAACTCCAAAAATGTTCCATCTTTCTGTCTGTGTTCTTTTCAACCCTGCCACTTTCAGAAAGGGCACCCCAAAATATATGGTACATTTCAACTCCCCCTACTTGGTAACTACAAGAAAAAGGCAAGGTTTTGATAAAAATGAAGTTAGCCATTGTCTGTCACAGCTGACTTCTGCAGCAGAGCAAACTAGCAGACATAATGCACTCGTGAAAAAATACGCAGCACCGGATCAATGTACATTTTATTCCTTTACTGCTCCATCATATCATAAGGCTGGATTACTCCCTGTGCAAACAGATTTTTTTAAACACTTTATCTGCTTACTCATTTCACACACCAACAATTAAAAAAAAAGTTTTATAACCTCCAACACATTTGTACAGCAATTTAAGTCAACTACAATTAACACAATCTGTTGGAATTAATCATGCTACCTGATGTCAGTTTACTTTTTAAAGCAGAAATCTGGTCTTTGCAATCAAAACATTTACGTATTTGAGAAATATCTTAACTCTCATTATCTCGAAATTTATAAATGCGCTGCACAGTGCGTCGGTTGGCTTGCCCACAGCACATTCTGCAGTGATTTACACAGTGGAACCGACTAAAATGCGAGCCTTGAAGTTTTTCTCTCTCAACCTTTTTCTCCTCCACCCCTCTCACCCCTCTTCTCTCAGTTCCTAACATTTGTTCAGGGATGATACCTGCCAAAGTTCCACTGTGAACAGTATTTTCTAATATCAAGTCATGTTGCATCAGTCACGTTATATTATGTCACTTCAAACATACAAAATGGTGTTACCTCCCTGACATAACCTGACATGATGCCACAACACATCAAGTCAGAAACATTATTATTGTTGTTATTTTTTCAGCCTGCCCCTTCATCCTCAATGATATCTGTGAAGACCCACAGAAAAGTCTTACTGAGTCTCCACTACTTCTCGGCACAGCGGAGGTGTGCTTGCCAAGGAAGCTTTTTGCTCACAAAGCCAGAGTGGAAACACAAATCCGCAGTTATGGCACCGCTGGGACAATCCCAGTGTCACACTGGGGCTGGCACACAGCCCTAAGGCCCTGAGCTGAAAGAGTGGGCAGCTGCCTCTGAGGCCAATGGCCACGGCCCAGCTTCCCAAGTAGCCTTCAGGGATGCAGAAGTAAGGGGCACATATCTACAAGGCAGCAAGCATCCTCCTTGTGATGCACCAGGACTTCTGGGAGGGGTAATCCTGAAATCCTGCCTTCTCTGTGCAGTAATAACTATGAATACCCCCACCGGTGCCAGAGACCTCAAAAGAAGAAAACCCCTCAAAGAAAAACTCTACATGGCAAAGCTTCTTAAATCAAGGGGAGAATTGGATAGTAGCCACAAGGCCGGGATTTTTAGATGGTAAAAATCAGACCAGTTTCTGGGAAAAAGAAAAATAAAAGGGGAAAAAAAAGAGGCCATTTATGGGAGTAAAACAGACCCATTTTTATTAACAAGCTCATTCAAGCTTGATTTCAAAAGGAATTGGTTTAGTTAGCAAAAGCTTCCATTTCAGTCCATTTGTAACCTATGCAGGTCCAGCATCCCCTTTTAACATTCACAGATGAGCGGGCAAGTGGAGTCCATTTGAATCAGGCAGAAAGAAACTTACAAAGGTAAAACGACCTCTTCATAAAAAGAGTTTCTTCTCTGAGTCTCACCTCCTGTCCCCAATTTCTCCAGTGCACCTTTAAAAGTGACCATAATTTCTCCTCGAGCATAACTACTCCATCAACAGCACGGGAGATTCCTAGGCATTACCCCACCTTGTTGCTCTGATCTTCACATCCCTTCCGTCAGGGGGTTTGTTTCCTACTTTGCTCCTTTTTTAAGTGCACCCTACACTCATTTCCTCTTTATCTCTCCCATCCACCACCATTATTCCCTTGGCTCTTGTGGAATCTCCTGGAAGGAGGCTGTTGAGAACTGTCTGGATAATCAAGGGTTCTAGTTTCATTTCCTTGCAGCACCGTCAGGCCGGCCCCGAGCTCCTCGTGTTTAATGAGTACGTCTGAGACACTTGAAAGAGCCCAAACAGCCCTATTAGGAAACCCTCCTCAGATGTCGGTCTGTGCTCGCCGCTCACCTGTGCCTCTCGCCCCTGCAATGGAGCAGCATCCTGCTGGCAGCCTGTCAATCACACGGGAACAGACTCGGGCTGGCAGGCACCCCCTGACAGAGAGTCACCGCGATGAAGACATCACTGGTTATTATTATTAAGGGGTATTAATAGAGATGTTAAGAGCCCTTGCTCCCTTTTCCTGCAGCAGCTGAGTAAAATTCAGGGGACTCTTGCAATGCAGGTTACCCCTGAAAGTGAGGTCGGAGAGAAACACAAACCTTCTTCTGTGCACCAGTAAGAAATTACCCGCGTTTAATTCCTCGGTCATTACTTAAGCTTTTTACCTAAGTGCACAGGGGGCGAGGGACAAGAAAAGTCTTTCTACTGTTGTCTCTCCCAGACCAGTTAGATAAGTTCATTCCCTCTTCTCCAACACACGCGCTTTCCGCTGGAGCACTACAGACCCCATTAATAACACTACATCACTTTGCTTCAGAGGGCTTCAAGAAACTGGAGGAAGAAAAGGTTCAGGTTGAGGGATTCTCCGAGGGCCCAGAGGCATGTGACGAGCTCCGTCCCCTCGCACCTCTCGGGGGCAGTGAGCATTTAACCTTGCGGCTCTCAGCGCTCCGGCCCCCTCCCACAAGCCAGCCTGGACCGCTCTTCGTGCCCGTCCCAGCCGGCGGTGTCGCGGCGGGCAGGCTCTCCCCGTGCTGAGGCACAAACTCCAGACCAAAAGAAAAGGGGAAGGAAAAGAGGTAGAGGGGAGGGGAAAAAAA